>CBVK0100020340.1:0-39470 GCA_900067695.1 Picea abies | reverse complement strand
GAGATCTACACTCTTTCCCTACACGACGCTCTTCCGATCTCACTTAGAAAAAAAAAATGCAACGTGGAGGATTCTTTTGTTCTTCATGATTTCAGAGATGTGTTTGTTGATGAAATACATGAATTACCCCCAAGGAGGGAGATAGAATATTCTATCGACCTACTACCTGGTTCATCCCCTATCTCTAAGGCACCTTACCAAGTGAGTTTTCCGGAATTAACAGAACTAAAAATTCATCTGCAAGAATTGTTGGACAAAGAATATATCTGACCGAGTGTTTCACCATGGGGAGCACCAATCCTCTTTGTGAAAAATAAAGATGACACTCTCATATTATGCAACGATTATAGACAAATAAACAAAATGAATATTAAGAACAAATACCCCTTACCTATAATAAATGATCTATTTGATCAGGTAGGAGGGGAAAATATTTTCTCGAAATTGGATTTGTGATCTGGTTATCACTAGGTTAGGATAAAGGATGAGTACATAAGTAAAACAACATTCTAAATGAGATATGGACATTACGAATTCGTTGTTATACCTTTCAAACTCACTTACACGCCATCCATGTTTATGTGTTTAATGAACAATATTTTAAGTCAGTACTTGGACAAGTTTGTGTTAGTATTTATTGATGACATTCTAGTATATTCTAAAATAGAAGAAGAACATGAAGAACACTTAAGGATAGTTTTGAAAACTTTAAGGAAGCACAAAATGTATGCTAAATTCGATAAATGTGACTTTTATCAGAAGAAAATACATTACCTAGGACATGTAATTTTTGCAGAAGGCATTGCAGTCGACCTAGAGAAAATAAGAGCCTTCATGGAATGGCCAATTCCTAAGGATGTAGTAGACATCCAATCATTCATGGGAATCACCGAATATTAACGTTGATTTATAGAGGGATTTTCCAAAATTTCTTACCCTATCACTTTGTTACAAAAGAAGGGAACCAAGTTTAACTAGTCACAGAAATGTGAAGACAACTTTAATAAGTTAAACTTCACTATGACTGGATCTGGTCACATAAATATTGCAGTCCTTTTGAAATGGAAATGGGAGACTATATCACTAAAATTTATTATAGGTTTGGCTAGAACTCATAAGCATAATGATTCAATTATGGTGGTAATCGATAAACTTAGTAAGTGTGCACACTTTATTCCTATAAAGTCAACTTTTAAATCTATTAACGTCACTGAAATATTCATGAAAGAAATTTTTAGACTGCATGGTATTCCTAAAATGGTGGTTTCAGATAGAGATGTAAAATTTACATCTACTTTTTGGAAAGAATTGTTTGCAAGGTTAAATACTAACTTGAATTTCAACATGAGTTATCATCCACAAACAGATGGAAAGACTGAATGAAAAAACCAACTCACAGAATATATGCTTTGGATGTACATAAGAAAAAACCAAGCAAGTGGGAAGACTACCCGCACTTGGTAGAATTTGCATACAACAATGAGTACCAAACTTTGGCTAAAATGAGCCCTTTCGAGGTATTGTATGACAGAAAGTGTATGACTCCAATTAGTTGGGATAACCCAATTGATAGAATCATGGTTTCACTAGAGATGCTCCAGGAGATGGAGAGCACGGTAAGAAAAGTACAACAAAACTTAAAAGAGGCACATGATAGACAGAAAAGTTGCATAGACAAGAAAAGAAGACACTTTGAATTTCAAGTGGGTAACCATGTCTATTTAAAAGTCAAATCTCAGAAAATTTCACTAAGTCTAGAGAACTATGCCAAGTTGGCACCCAGGTTTTGTGGGCCTTTCAATATTTTAGCTCGAATTGGACCCGTAGCATATCAACTTGTACTTCTTGCCAATCTAAAAATTCATAATGTATTTCATGTTTCTTTGTTAAATAATTATGTTAATGACCCTACTCATATGATCGATTGGAACTTGGTGTAGGTGGAACCAGAAGGTGAGTTCCAAGAGGAACCTCTGTGCATTCTGGATAGGAGAGAAATATCACTTCGGAACAGAGCCGTCTCCCAGGTAAAAGTGCAATGGAAGCACTTTATCCCTAAGGAGGCCACTTGGGAGTTGGAGGGAGATATGAAAAAATATCATCCAATCATGTTTCAAGAAAGGAACGAACACTGAGGATAGTGTTTTATTGAAGGGGGAAAGGATGTAACATCGCCAAAAATAATTATTTTTGAATTTGAAATTTCTTAGGAAAATTATTTCGTTATTGGTAAATTTGAAATTGGAAATTTTTTTCCATTTATGGAAATTATGAGTTTTGAATTTGGTTAATTGTAATTAAGGATTATGACTATTGGGCAAAGATCTGATTTGACCCAACTAACTACTTGAATATGACACTTGTATGAAACAAAATATTTTATAATTATTGTTGAAGGACAAATGGAACAACCATGTTAAAAATCAAATGACTCCATGAGTGGGGAACATGTTGGAACTATCTCAAGGCTGATTATTACAAGTGGAAAGTCAAGAATTTGGCCATTGGCAGCCCCTCAAAATCAAGGATCTGGAATGCTACAAAAATTCTCAAGGGGAAAAAGACCTAGGCATTTTTTATTTTGGATATATAGCATATGAGAAGAGTCAAGATGATGTCTAGTATGCGGGGGAAACTTCTTGATCTCTTGCTGTTATGAACACTGATTTCTAAGTGTGAGGCAAGGAGAAGTTGTTAATACTAAAGGAATATTGTTGAGGATAAGTTCTGGGTTCACCCTCATGGATTCATGGTCAGGCTAGGGGGAGAACAAGACAAGTGATTTGGCTGTTTTGTTCTAAGGTTCGGAGGAACATGGTTGTTCCATTTGTTATTCGAAAAATTGTTCAAATATGTTAACCTAACAGTTTTCTCTGGTTAACTATTATATGGTTTAATAACTGATAGGATGCATCTATTTAATTTTGAATAGAAGTATTGTTATGGACAAAAATCTGATTGAATATTGTTGAACTTAAGGACTAATAGAGTGCCTCTAAAACTAGTTTTGAATGGATTATTTCTGTTGGATTATATTGCTGAGTGAATATTATTGTCATTAGATTTACTAGTTGGAATAATTAGTTATTTTGATTTACTTTCTAAACATGAAATCTTTTGATTTAAATGGCCGAAAGAGTATATCTAGAGTAATGCTATATGAATTATTTATGTGGGTCAAACTATGGATGGAGGGAAACAACTGTAGGATAAACTCCTACAAGTTTAATTTCATACCTCGAATAAACTACCTATATATCTTAATTATGAACATAGTTGGAAGTAGGTAGACACACTAGAATGATTCTAGCTTAAAACAAAACAAGCCCGATTCTACTTGGGATAGTACAGATCGTGTATAAGCACAATAAAACAATCGAAGAAATCGTTTATTGCATAATTTACCAATGAAAATGCTGAAGGGTGCGCAAGAATTAAAAGTGATTATACATTTGCATATTACTTGAATAATAATGATGTATGATAATGGTGATATATATATATACTCAACATATGTGTTGGAGATTTGATGATCTATTTTGATATCTAATGATTCATGTAATAAGAATCTCAACAATGATATGGGAACGAAAGTGCATCCATTCATTTTATGTCAAAAGTTTAAGCTTGTCTAGTTCAAACTCTTATAGATCAAAGACCCTTTTTCTTTGAGTTGGGTAGTGTATAAAACCACTCAGTCAACTTAAGATCATAAATTTTGGAAAAATACACAAGTTTAAATACTTATACACATGACTGTAGATTTCAAATGCATGACCAAAGGGATCGACTAAGACTATCTAATTCAAATAAGAACACAACAGACTTGAAGAAAAACTTTGATAGAATTTCTGTAATGAATACTTATATTATTAAATATAAAGTCCCGAGCGATACATGGAAATGAGTAGCCATTGTCCTACTTCCCTTTTCATTATTAAAAAAGAAGAAATTGGTAATTTAAATAGTTTAAGAAAGGCTCTGAGTCGAATCGATAGTCAGGGAAAAAGTCTTCAACCCTACCAGTTTTGAATACACAAACAACCTGATATGATCTTTCCTTTCGACAAAAACCTGGATGGAAATTGTCTAAGAAGACACAGTGATAAGGAAACCGAATACCTTTAGCACCATCGCTGTCATCGAACAACCTGTGGCTTCGATCCTCATCCAGACATGCAAAAAAATTCAAGGAAGGTGAATTAGTAACAGATTTAAGTAAAGGACAATTCAATACCAGAATATAGAGTAATTATTAGGGTAAATGATTTTAAAGAAATCAACTTGGATAAGTGCACAAAGGAAACTTATCTGTGTTTAGAGGTATGTCATCCTAACCAAGGTTGGTATGATGGGTACCCTTGCAGAAAAATAGGGGTTCCATCATTAGATCTTGTTAAAAAATTATTTAAACAAGAATGATAGTTTTAAATTTAAGAAAACTACTGTTTCAACCAAGAGTTGATTCAAGAACGCATAAACTCCATAACTTTCATAAGAAGACAATCACAAATGTCTCCATGAGCAATGCATTTTTATAGCCTTGAGAATATAGAAATCTTGGTCCTTGACCAAAGGTAAAACAACTACATTATGAAAAACCCTGGAGTCCAACAGAGAACAAACAAAAGTATCTTAAGTATTATAATGTTCTGGACAATGCTCCAAATAGAAATAAACGAAAGTAACATAAGAGATTGGAAGTTCTAAACTATACTCGAACAGAAACAAACGAAAGTAACATAAGAAGTATGAAGTTATGGACAGAGAGTACACAAAATAAAATAGGAATTATGGAATTCTGGACATTGCTCCAAATGGAAAATAAACAAAAATGATTTTAAGGATTATATAGTTCTCACAATTCTGCAGTAGAAACTTAGAATTGATACCTATACATGAACGATTACGTTTAGGGTAGTGGAGGAATTCTAAGATGAAGTCCAAGCCCTGTAAAATAATAATAACCCTCTCTTTTATAACTGCACGACTTAAAAACTTGAGGACCACCGGTCTATACTGTAAGCAAAGGGGTAGTCCAATCAGAAAAGAACAATGAGAGCCGAGGCTTAGTCCCAATGGAAAATCCCTTGAAGGGTATGGGTCTGGCTAGAGAGCCTTGGATAGACCGCCTGTGTAGAAAACCTCCCTAATTAAGTGAATGGCTTAGGATGAAATGGTTATTCCACAGGAAAGAGAAGGGTACAACCATGACTACTGAAACTTATGAATTTATCCATGACTAAAGGAGACATTCCATAGAGCCAAAACTATGAAAGGAAATTCATTGTTTTATAGAGAACCTGTAAGAAATAACAACTGTACTTAAATGACTAAAATCCCTCTCAACCTCTTTCACTCGTTACAAATAACCATGAGAGTGTCGCAAACTTACCAAGAAACATGGGTAGCTTCTGCTTTTTCACTAGACAGGAACCTCCAGAGCGCCGACTACCCTCACCGGGGAGAAACACAGAGAAAAGAAAAAAAAATATAAATCACCAGGTGGGTGACCCACAATAGATCAGTAACCATTACCACATGGAGTTATAGCAGGAGTACGAAGACCCTACCCAATCATGTGACATAGCAGAGGTGGCACAACCATATTGGATATAGGGATTAGTGGTGGCCTCAAGATTTTATCTCATAGGGTATCGATTAATGGACTGGACAGAGGCTTGTTAACTCTCGACTGACAGAAAATCCTCCTCCGACTTCTTGTCGAGTTAATGCGTAAGAGGATTATTTCCTTTAAGGCACTGTACATTGTACTGTAATGACTAGCTCATCGTTTAGTTAGGGTGAGTTTTAGTTCGTTACCAATCAATTTAGTTATGATAAGGAGTCATTTAGGTTAAAGTGAGTCGAATTTAATTACCGACCAATGGTTACAAGACCTTGATTCATCCAGTTGAAATAACGCATGGTTATCATCATGCTATCCTTGTTTCTTCCTCTTATGATTACAAGCTGCGACCCTTAATCCTTGAATTTTACGAATTGTGAAGGTAAGTTATATCATATTGTGGGTAAGGGACCAATATTGTTTTCCATACATAGGGTTCGGGGTTTAAATTTTTTTATAGGACTAAAGGTCCTAAACATGCAATATATATATATATATATATATATATATTTGTATTGTATTGTTAGTAAGATGCAAGGTGATTAAAAAGGCCATTCATTTAAATATGTGAAATATGTCGCTAATAGATAAATTGAAGTTAATAACTTTATTAATTTAACCATCTACGTTAACTACAAACCGCGTGAGTGAACTATTCAAAGACAAGGAGAATTAATGTTTCCCAAACATTTTTTTTTTTTTATGGGTAAATTGGGGTACATTATAGAGTCTGTTAGAAAAATAGGATCACAGAGCAATAAAATAAAACAATTGTAGAAAAAAAACACAGAAGATACACAATACAAGAGAGACATATATTTACGTGGTTCACCCAGTGTGGGCTACATCCACCAGAGAAATTTCCAGTTCCTTCCTTTATTATTATCTAGCAAATGAAGGGATACAACCTACAACAAAACCCGTTGTAACTTCTTCTTCTTTCTCTCACAGTCTCCTCTCTCAGAATACAATATTCGCCATCAACCATAGCCGCAATACATTTCCCTCATAAAAGAGGGTTTCCTTCGAGGGAAAGAAACCCTAACATAATCTATATCATTAGATCTACGACCTTATAATGAACAGTCCAGATTTACAATGAAATTACAATATACATTTACAAGGAAAATTTGCCTTTGGGGGATTCGCCCCCAAACACCTGCTGGAGGCCCACTTGCCACTAGACCCCCTAGTTGGGGGGATATCCCCCTCGGACCCCGCAGAGGGGGTACCCCCCCTCTGTACTCCCCCACATGGAAGAGTGTACATACTTCTGGGGTGTAAATACATTGAAAGTAAAAGACCTCTAAATCAGGAAGATAATCAGGCTCCACAACCAATAGAATCCTTCTCTAAACCTTGCTGATAAGATCCTCCTCTGCTATGAGTTCCTTCTCGACAGCATCATGGAAGTTTTGAGGCATCAAAATCCTAAAATTTGCATGAATGATGACATTAAGTCTAAACAAGAACCTATTGACCTTAAGTTTCTCGATATTTAGGAGTAGATCATACCGAAGAAACTCCATAAAATGAGTCTCGTACTCTAGCAACGTACGACCACCCTATCGCAAGGCGTTGAATGTGTTGAGATGACACTCAATGAATTCTTGTGATAGTGTTATAGCAAGATTTGCCTCACCATTGCTATCTTACACAAAGGGCCTTTTTCCATTTCCCTATGTAGACTTATCAACCCCCTTTTTGATAAATCTAGAGCCAAAATTATATATTTTTCCACATACATGCTTCCTAACTTCTTTGCAAGATGCGTATACACTTGCTTCTCTACTACAGCTCATGTATATCAAGATTTGTGCCAGAAAATACAAAATGAGGTTGGGTTTCCATGTCAGGACAAATGATATATGATCTTTGGCCTTCCATATACTGGAAATCTTTCGACTCAGCCCTTGAGTTGCATTATGGAGGCTATAATAGCACAATTTTGAGCTATGGAAAAGGAGAGAGAAAGAATTCAATTTTGAGAGCAAAGTTACTCTAGAGAAATTACTTCATATTGAGTCTACATCCCTTTGTTCCTCAAGTCTGAACACAGTGTTCAGCCCCCAAGCTCTTCCCTTATTTTCAAAAGGATCCCATTATCTCTTTGCTATGAGCTTGCCTTTGGTGGAGGATTAAAGTGGTGGAGACCCAGTTGTAAGGAACTTGGTTTCTTGGTTTCGAACTGTGCCGACATGGAAGTCTGTAATGTTGATACTTCTGTTGATCAATTATTAATAGAAATACTCCTTTCCCATCCTATCAATATCTTCCAAATATATGATTATTGTCCATGGGCATGTTTGTAATGTTTATTAATGGATTGTGTTATCTGATGTGCTAACTCATTTTATATACTGGCACTATATACTTGCATCGCTTGTTTGTTGAGGACTTCTTGCAGGTGTAAAGCTTTGGGTCAAATTGCTCAACGGTGGAACGACATCAAACGATTGGATCGAGGTAGGCTTCTTCCTCGTATTGCACATTAGTTTATATAGCACATGTTAGAATTGAGTTGATTTCTATAGTCATACCCATCTGTTGTGGTTTACCCTTAGCCATAGAAAGTTTTTCCCTTGTAACAGATAGATACCTCTCTCAAAACCATTCCTTGAACAGTTTCCATGACATGTCTTCGACGACCATGTTCAATTGTAGCAGGAGCATCTTCCACCAAAGAAGAGCGCTCCCCTTTAGTTGAAAGACTGACTTGCAGAACTTCATGTCTGAGGTATATTTGTGAAGTGCAAAACACATTGCCATATTTTCCAACCATGCCTTGATGGCTGCACCATCTGGGGCACCAAATAACTCAGAAAATTTGACCTTCTCGAGTTCGTGGTGAATGCTACTTGTACCGACCAGAGCATTCGGTGGACCCTTGAGGGGTGTCAGTGCCCTGGCCTCATCTCTATCCAGATGGATGATGAGTGCCTCAGACATCTGCTAAAAATACCTCATTAGTCCCACCACATCACCTACAACTATCTGTTCCTTCCTGATAATCTATTCATCTCCCTAGGGTTTAGAGCCCTCAGGCGTGGATGCTACTGGGGGTTTCGTGCCTCCTCACCTAAAACCCCGTTGCCTACCTCTGTGATGTACTCTAACCATTAATACCTACACGACTACAAATCAATTTAATTAGCAAACTTATAACCAAAAATCAAATCAATGAAATCCATAGTGATCCCAAGTTGCGGTTTGAATCAACTTTGAAACCATATGTAATGACCCCAATCGTTATGACTACATGTGATGTAAGGCAAGAGCAATTTTTTTTGTTTTAAGCAAGAAGGAAATAAACAAAGAAAATTAATCAATAGCACTTGACGATGAACGCAACTTACACATTCAGGCAACAGACAACAACAACCCAACATAATAGCACATCATGCAACAAGACAAAACATGCTATAATCAATAGACAGATAAAAATGTCTACCCGCTCGACATAATCAAGACAATTCCTACAAGCTAAAGGAAAACATGAGCAACCCGACACATCAGCTTGGACGACGAGTAACTAGAAACCTCTATGATGCTCCAAACCAACCGCATTAAGGTGTCATAGAACCAAGTACCAACATCAAATACAATGAACAATATGCCCACATCGGGAAGCACAAGACTTCACCTAGGTTATCATTCGTGTCTATCCATTAGGGTGCGCAATGATCCTCTGATAAGGAATCATGTCATCACAAGGCAATAGGCATGACAATAACCATGGTGCAACATAACATATCTATACCTTTGACCCAAGCTAAAATCCAACGCACTAGGAGACCAAATTAGTTGTAAAAAATACAAGAAGACTATAGCCAAGCACCCAATTAACAAGTCAACAAGACTGAAGGTGACATCATTCAATATTTAAATTTTGCGACCAACCAAAGAATTCTTGTTTTCTTATGAGGCACATTTTTCAAGGAATTCTCCCACTGTAAAACAAAAATAAATTGAATATTATCTAAAAATTCACGTGCATGGATATTCTATTTAAATTCCCTATATAATAGGATGTTATAGAAAGCTAGCTTAAGCATATGTGACATAAGAAACTATTACTTACATTTTATTAAGCCAATAATGTTTACCCTCATATAAAGATAAACAAGTAAATTAATATATTAAGAACATGAATACAAGTGGTTTTATTTTTGGATTAACAAAGAACTTCCACATCATCTTATCTGCCAGTTTAAAATAGCTGTCCAGAATTTGTTGTCCATTAATAAAATCGTTGTCTAACAAAATTGATATTTTTATCTAATGGTATATTGCTATCCATTAATAATATCTATATCTAACACTAATGATATATAATAATGATATTGTTGTCTAAAATATATTTCTATCCCTTAATGAGATCATTATCTAACAAAATGAAGACTAATAAGGATATTGTTGTCTAATAATATATTTCTATCCATTAATGAGATCACTATCTAACAAAATGAAAGATTATAATGATATTGCTGAGCGGAAATATGAGATTGTTGTGTGTTATGATATCGTCGTTTAATATGATAACGTTGTGTAGTGTGATATCGCTGTGTAAAATGATAACGATATGCAATATATATCGTTGTCAGTTAAGTACATGATAATGCTACACATTAAATACATGATGATGATGTCTATCAACCATATGACACGGTTGCCCATTAAAAGTATGATATCGCTATCTTTTTAAATGTATAAATCGTTATCCAAAAATGCAGAGTATAATATGCCAACAACAATATTGCTATCCAAAAACACGAAGTATAATAATGTTATCTAAAAACACAGAGTATAATATGCCAGCCAAAAATGCAGAGTATAATATAGCTATACAAAAACATTATCCATTAATACATAACAAAATCATTATCCATTCATACATCTCAAAATGTAGACATATTAAAATGCTATGCATTAATACATATAAAAAAACGCTATCCATTAATACATAACAAAAATCGCAGACTTATAAAAAACAAAGCCATATAAAAAATGTTGTCATACATAGTCATTAAAAATAGTGATGTTCTCGCAAAAATGATTTGGGAAAAATCAATTTGGGAAAAATGATTTCTTCAGATATTAATCCTTCGAAGATTAATCATTCATAGGTTAAACATTCAACCCAGAGTTTAAACATTCAGGGATTAATCATTCCAATGCATATTTTTAACACTCTAGGATTGATCATTCATTTTAAGGTCGAATAGGTTTATTCACTTACTAGTTAAAATCATGATGTTCCCTTCAGGATGCACTATGTGCTCCAAGGGTGCCACTCACCTATTTCTTTTTTTCTTGCACGACGTGCCCTTCAGGACACACTACGCGCTCCAAGGGTGCCACTTTCCTCTTGAGTGACTTTGGTAGACATCAAACCCCTGGAGTCAATACTCCGCGAGGTGATCTTGTGGGAGACTAACGGCCTCTAAGGAATAAGGCTCCTACCCTATCGCACACCCCTTAGAATTATCGTGAGTGACTGTCACAATATGCCCTCACTACATCGTGGGTCTTCTCGAACTAGGTAATCGTTAACCTACATTTCTAGCCACAATGGGAGTGCAATTAGCGTGTGGCAATGATGCTCCCACACCTCTCCCTCAAGTCTCTAGTTGTAGTGCATGACCCATCTACTCCAAATGTGAGTCTCGTTGACAATATATCGTCAGCTTGCATCCATCAATGAATCATGTTAGCAATAATAATCAATCATTATAACATTTAATCATATTTACATATGTCACATCAACAACATTCAAACCCCAAACAACCCACTCCCTGACTCAATATGGAGTCCAAGGGGTTTCATCGATGCCTTGCATCCTCAATGTCCAAAGTCGTGCACACTCAGAAGAACCCAGTCAATAGCACTTGTCTATGTGAATACAATAAAATAACATATCATCATATCCATAATATATCATAATCATAATCAAACGGCCAATAGTATAATTATCCGGATCACTTGCAAGCAAGTGTCCTCAAAGAATAAGTTCGCTAAGTGCCCGCAAGAGCCCGCAAGAGCGGGATGTTACAAAATAAATATAAAACATAATATTTTATTGAGTTCCTACAACAATTTTATTTGGGTGCATGGCCCACCCACCTACTCAACCACAAATGATGTGCATAGAAACTCATGGAATATAGAGGAAAATGAATGTTCCATGGGTCATGGGCGCAACTACATGCTTACAATCATAGCTAGATACATAACTAGGGTTCTCAGTTTAAGGTGTAGATTATTAGGGATCTAAGTTTACAACTTTTTAGATTTGACCAGAAAATCGAAAATGTTTTTTTTCAATTTTTTTTTCTTCTTCTGTGTGAAACTCAATCAAACAAATAGGTATTTCAATGAATATAATAGCATGGCTGGATGAAAAAAGAATATACCATGGTCTTGGCAGTAAGTGTAACCATCTATATTATTATTAATTAAAAGCGAATATTCCACCACAATAGACAGTAACAGATCCCTGGAAATCTCTCTGTATTCACCTTACAGATTATTGTATTCTATAGTGTTTATATTGTAAATTTCCTCTAAGTGACTAAATGACGTTCATGATTTTATTTTTTGGGGTTCAAACTTATCTTGTGTATTGCTACAGATGTACAATCGTTTGAAACAAATTTTAAACATAGAACAAAAAGTGCGAACCTGTCACGGCGAAACCCATTTGGTGAAATTCGTTTGGATATGGCTGAACGCATCCGGGGCCTTTCCATGATTGATTTACACTTCTCGATATATTGAGAGAAAGTTATAATAATGAATATGATTAATTTTTCAGCTTTTAAGTGATATATATACGTTCTCAAATTCCAAAATTAAGAGTACAAATCGTAATCTAAAAGAATAGAGAAGCCTTTTACCTTTGTTTTTTTTGTACAAGTCGAATAAAGAGGCCTTTTACCTTTGTTTTGTTGAAAACGTAAAAGACTTAGAACCCCCATTGTAAAGAATATTGCAGAAAGGAAAGGGTTAGCCTTCTTGTGTTCTAACGCGTTCCAAAGGCATGATTAACTTATGTAACAATAAAGAAGACATAATTTTGTTGATTTTTAATTTTGTTTACATTATTGCATTCAGTCTATAGATCTTCTTGTATTTTATTAAAAGACCCCACTAGTTTTGATGAATAATTTTGTTGCGTCATTATATGAATTTGCCTTGTATTTTATTAAAAGAGCCCAGTAGTTTTGATGAATAATTTTGTTGGGTCATTATATGAATTTGCAATTTATGTTTTGTTGTTGAGCATCAACATTTTGTTTACATAATATGAAACTAGCCAGACATTTTGCTATTTTTTAGACTTTCTTCTTTCCATTGCAACATATGCAGATCGCTGGTAAAACCAAATTCATATGACTTACATAATTAAAAACGAGATTCTTAAATCCAATGAAACGAATACAAAATAACTTTGAAAATGCAGCTTCTTTTAAGTTCGCAATTAATTATAAAGATTTTAAGTATCTCCAAATCTAAAAGCATAAGAATAATGAAAAAAATCAGTGGATTAATACATTAAAAACACATTTACCCTATTTTAAAATAAATATTTTTATATTTTTTTTCTAATATAAAAAGTAAATTAAATATATGATGTCCATACTAATTCTCTGTTGTGTAATTTATCAGTGTACTTCATTTATGGAAATGAAAATGAATAGACAACAACATATGTTTTATTGAGTTTCTACAACAATTTTAGGGTGTAAATAATTAGGGTTATCAGTTTATGGCATTCATTTTAGATTCGTTGAAAACATATATTAAGTTATAATATTTAATATTTAGTTTGGAGATTAATATATTTAAATTATTTTAGGAATTTTTAAATTAGCGCATAAAATATATTAATTTATAGTATATAATATTTAATTTAATTGAGAACATATATTAAGTTATAATATTTAATATTTAGTTTGGAGCTTAATATATTTAAGTCAATTTAGGGTTTTTTAAATTAGCTCATAAAATATATTAAATCAGTTTGGATCTTTTAAAACATTTAATTTATTATAAAATAACTAAGTCATTAAAGTAATATTATATTAATTCGTTTAAGTCATTTATGTTAAATTTGTAAGTCATTTAATTAATTTTATATTAAGTCATTTAAGTATTTTATACTAATTCATTTAATTATATTAGGTTATTTAAGTTGTTTTATATACTAAGTTATTTAATTATATTAAGTTATTTTTTTAATAGGAGAAGAAGTTGTTGTAAGTCATTTAAGTCAATTAACTAATTGTATATTAAGTCATTTAAATTATTTATAATATGAGAATTTTTTCATATAATATTTTGTTTGGAGCTTATATCATTAATATATCTCAAATTTTGTTTTAAATAATTTAAGTCATTAAAATCATATTATATTAAATTTATCCAAAGACTTAATATAAATGACTTAAAGAATACCACAGAGAGTTAATTATAAATGAATTTTATTTAAATATTTTACTATTATAAATCATAATTGCTTTCACCTGTTTTTGTTTTTTTGTTTTTGTGACTATGTAATTCATAACACGAAAAAACAGAATGAATAAATGCATACTCTAATTTTATATATGCTTATTTGGAAGGGATAGATTTTGTAGTTCAAGATCATATGCTATCAATCTCCTTAGAAAAAGTATGGTTCTAAGTTTCCTTCTATGTAATATATTGCATCAGTTTAAAGTTCCTATCTTTTTCAGAAAGGAAACCCTTAGATTTTTTTTTTAAATTCACTAGAACTTTCTTTTCGTAATGTCTCGAACATAAACAAACCTTGTCATGAGAAGAACACGTCCCGACGTTTCAATATTGTAACATCCCGCTCTTGCGCACACTGAGCGAACTTATTCTTTGAGGACACTTGCTTGCAAGTGATCCAGATTATTACATTATTGGTCATTCGATTATGATTATGAGACATTATAGATTGATGATATGTTAATTTGTTGTATTCATAGACAAGTGCTATTGGATGGGTTCTCCTGAGTGTGGAGGACTTTGGACATTGAGGATGCAGAGGAATCTATGAAACCCCTTGGACTCTGGATTGAGTCAGGGAGAGGACTGTTGGGTTTGAATATTATTGATGTGACACATGTACATATGATTAGATGTTATGATGATTGATTATTTTTGCTAACATGATTCGTTGATGGATGCAAGATAACAATAGCTTTCTGAGCAGACTCACATGTGGAGTAGAGGAGTCACGGAGGACAACCAAAGACTTGAGGGAGAGGTGTGGACAACAACCCTGCAATAGACTACTAGCACTCTTGTTGTGGCTCGAATTGTAGGTTAACAATTACCTAGTTCGAGAAGACCCACGATGTCGTGAGGGAAGACTGCGATAGTCGGTCACAATGATTCTAAGGGGCGTGTAATAACGCAGGGGCCTTATTCCTTATAGACCCTTAGTCTCCCACAAAATCACCTGTCGGAGTATTGACTCTAGAGGTTTTTGATGTCTACCAAGTCAGTCAAGAGGTGAGTGACACCCTTGGAGCACGTAGTGCATCCTGAAGGGCATGACGCACAAGGAATATAGAAAGAGGCGAGTCGTACCCTTGGAGCATGTAGTGTGTCCTGAAGGGAACGTCGCGCAAGGAAAAAGGGTAGAGGCGAGTGGCACCCTTGGAGCACGTAGTGCGTCCTAAAGGGAATGTCGCCCAAGAAAAATGGAAGGAGGCGACTAACACCCTTGGAGCACCTAGTGTGTTCTGAAGGGCACGTCGCAATTTTTAATTGGTAAGTGAATATACCTAGTTGGCCCTAAAAAGAATGATGTGATAAGTAAGATTTAAAAACAATTTTGTTTCTCTAATGAAAATCCCGCCGAGCCTAGTGAAATTAAAATCTAGGTCTAAGTAGAACCTATGGTCAAAAACTAATAATAACAAATAAACATGTAACAAGAAGGGGGTTAAGAAATTCAAATTTATTTATTAAAGTCAAAATTTTAATGGAGGATTAAAATTTTAAAAGGGAAATGGTTGTTTTTATCTATTTTTGCTAATTTTATTTTAGTTAAAAAAGAAAAAGAAAAAGAAAAAAAAGGGTAAATGGTTGTTCTTGCTAAATTAATTTTTAATTAAAGAAGAAAAAGGGTAAATGGTTGTTTTATCTACACTTGTTGAATTAATTTTTAATCAAAGAAGAAAAAGAGTAAATGATTGTTTCATCTACACTTGCTAATTTAAATTTTAGTTAAAAAGGAAAAGGAGGGAAACTTAAAGGAAATAGGAAACTTAAAGAAAAAGGGGAAACATAAGGAAAAGAGGAAACGTAAGGAAAAGGCTGAATGCCTGACTTAGTAAGAAATATTGCCTTGGGAACTTGATTTTTATGAACTCAACTAGGAATTTAGTAAGGCGTAAGTCATTTAAGTTTTGTAAGGGAATATTGGGACACCTAGGTTCATTTTTAGGAATGCTTTTAGGTGGGTGAGGGAAATATGAATAATTAAATAATTAATAAAATTAATTTTCTAGTGCAACTAGGGGATGGGTGACATATGTACGGGAGAGGTTTTTTCTAATTAATTAAATGAATAACGAATTTAGTGAGAATTTGGGAAACTAATTACTTGAAAAATCTATAAAAATGATGGAGGAGGAGGAGTATGGATCTCATATTTTTGAGTAATGTTACACTGCTGAATTTTTGTCTTGACTGAACTTCTCTTATGGGAGTTGGGATACCCAGCTCGGGTAACAAGTGGTAGCTCAACCTTGCAAGGAAAACTAGGTGTTAGCAGTTCTCTAGTATTGTGTTTGTGGCCCCTTTATGGCTAGGGGGTTCAGGGGAAGAAGAGTACCCCTAGCGTTAGATGGGAGGTACGAGGTTACATCGGTCGGAAAGATGGATCTTGATGGAGTGCATAGGGGACAAAAACTATAGAGCATTCACGTTTGTCTAAGGTACGTTGGTTTAAGTTGTTACTTGCAATGAAATTTTAAATTACACATGTTATCTCTCTGTGTGGGTTTATTGATTATTATGAAGATATTGTGTTTTTATATTCCATCCCTTATCCCTTTAGTCATTGGTCCATGCCTAAACAGTCTACCAAGATCTGAATTGACGCTCGTCACTTCGGTGTTTAAAGACCTATAGATTCAAATGCCCTACTTTTATATGCATGGATGATAAGTGAATGATAAATTTTTGCCCAACTATTTATCCTTACTTACCTCTGCATTTTTCCTTCATGATTAATCTTTAATCTTTATTCCATCGTGAATGAGAATCTAACACGTTTGATCAACCCATTGCCGAATGATTATTCTTTGCATCTTCTTGTGAATGAGTATCCTTGCGTTTTTTCGATTCATTGTCAAATGATTGATTTTATTGGGCCCAGATTTTGGAATTCATTTTACTTTTGAAATAACCATTATAGGAATCCATAGTTGAATTCGTTTTTATGGTTGGATAAACCATTACACACACCCAGTTTTTATTTTGTTTGTATTGCTGAATATAACCCTTTACCTGCATTTTAAAGAACCACGATCTTCCAAGGAATCTCATTGATGATATACCTGTGTTTTATTGTTATAGAAAAGTGAATTATTCAAATATTTTTATACATGATTAATTCTTGTATTTACACAACATTTTTGATATGTGTGATATTCCCCAAAAATAAAATATTTTTATGTGCTAGAAATTTATTTCCATTTTTGGCAAATTCGAATCTGGGATTTTTTTTTCCATTTATGGAAATTCTGAATTTCAAATTTAATAATTGTATTTAATTATTGTGACTATTTGATAGAGATCTGTTTGGACTCAACTAACTATTTGACTATGACACTTGTATCACAACAAAATATTTATATTAACTGAAGGAGGACAAATGGAACAACCATGTTAAAAATCAGTTGACCATGACTCCATGATTGGGGAACAAGTTGGAACTGCCTCTGGGATGATTATTACAAGTGGAAAATCAGAGATTGGCCACTGGAAGCCCCTGAGAATCAAGGATTAAGAAAGCTGCGAAAATCCCTAAAGGAGGAAAAAAGACCTAGGCAAAAATTGATAAATAGCATAAGTGAGGAGGCAGGATGCTGCCAAGTATGCTAGGAAAGGATTTATGTGCTCACTTGCTATTATGAATACTGTGGATTAAGTGTGAGGCAAGAGGAGCTTGCTGAAACAGAATCACCTTGCTGTTATGAGCACTGCTGAGTAAGTGTGAGGCAAGAGGATAACTATTGGAATTGAAGGACATTGCTGAGGAGGAATTTCGAGGTTCGCCCTCATGGATTCATGGTCAGGATAGGGGGTGAATCGGGAAAGTGACTTTGGCTGCCGTTCGGTTGGAAGGAACGTGGATGTTCCCTTTGTCTTCCCGCAGATTGGATTCAGATATGTTGATCTACCCCTCTCTATTATGAATGGCTATGTTTTTATTTCGATGTCATATTAAATCTGAACTGAAATGATGTCCACTCTCTGTTTGAATGATTTTTTTGATGCATAGTATTGATTAAATAAGAATTGTAATGTTTTCCATTTTTGTTTGTTGTGGGGAATATATGTGAAGGAAATCTGTAATTATATTTCTATACGTAAGTAAGGAAAGGAGGAGATTAAAGACAATGAGTTAGATCCTCTCTGTAGATAAATCCCTAGAAAACAAAACTCAGATCCCTCAGAACATCATTTATAATGACCAATCTCTGATGGGATGATATTCTTAATCATGTATTTACATAGATGCAAAAATCTAGTACTATTGACATTTAATGCATTGATTAAAAGAGGCTCTAAGTGAATATTATAGAATTTACCTTATACAAAAAATCTTATCCTTTGTGCCCTTCTTTGCGTGTAAAATTCCTAAGTCCTTAGGCTTTCAGAATTTCGTGAGGTAAAGGTATATCATATCCTTCTACACCTTCAGTCTCTCAGAAACGAAAGTAAGAGTTCTCCTAGAAAATGAAAATCAAGAGTACCCGCAAAGGATAAAGATTAGGGAGTGATGAAAATAGTGTGAAGAGTTATAGTAGAAGCAGAGTACACTTTTCCTTTGTGTTTTGATTGAATTATTACCTTAATTTTTTTTCAATAGGAAACCTTAGTCCAACTTTCTTTTCACCTTTCGGAGGTTCGTGTATATTGATGTATGGATCCTGAACTCGTGAAGTTTTGAACCCCGAAACCCTGAAGATTCCATTTTTTGCATTTCGGGAGTTGCTTACATAAGAGGTTTGGGGCACTTGAAATCATGAAGTTTGGAACCCCGAAACCCTGAAATGCAGGTCCCACCTTCTCTTTTTCGTTTTTTTTGGAAGTTTGTTTATGTTGGATGTTTGGAATTTGAAACCCTGAAACCCTGAATCCCGAAATCCCAAAGTGTTGGTCCCACATCCTTTCACCTTTCAGAATTCAGGAGTTGTTGTGTGTTGTTGTTTGGCATTTGAAACCCTGAAACCCCAAATCTAAAAATCTCGAAGTGTTGGTCCCACATCTTTTCACCTTTCGAAATTCGAGAGTTGTTGTGTGTTGTTGTTTGGCATTTGAAACCTTGAAACCCCGAATCCTGAAATCCCAAAGTGTTGGTCCCACATCCTTTCACCTTTCAGAATTCGAGAGTGGTTGTGTGTTGTTGTTTGGTTTTTGAAAATCCCAAAACCCTGAACCCTGAAATCCTGAATTGTTAGTTCCTTTCTTTTTCACAATTCGGGAATTGTTGTATGTTGAGTGTTTGGTTATAAAAACTGTGAAACCCCGAACTTCGAAATCCAAAAATGCTGGTCTCACCTTTTCCTTTTTCACATTTTGGAAATTTGTTTATGTCGATTTTTGGACACCGTAACTCATGAAGTTCTGAACCCCGAAATCCTGAAGTGCGGGACCCACCTTTCCTTTTTCGCATTTCAGAGGTTTATATATGTTGTTGCTTGGGCACTTGCACTCACAAAATCCTGAACTCCGAATTCCCAAAGTACTAATCACCTTTCGCAATTTCGGGAGTTGTTGTGTGTTGATAATTGACTTGTGTATTCACGAAATCTCGAACCCTGAAACCCCGAAGTGCTCAACATCTTTTCGCAATTTTGAGAAATGTTGTGTGTTGATGTCTGACTCTTGAACTCGTGAAACCCCAAATCACGAAACCCCGAAATGTTGGCCCGTAGTCATTCTGTATTTCGGATTTCGGAAAACAACGGGGTCCTTTGTTTTGTTCGGCACTTGCGATCACTGAAACACGATTGACCTTTGTTTCTTCACAAAGTTGTAGGAACATAGTAGGAATTATTGTTATAGAAACAAATCAAATACTGTAATGAATGGACTCATAGAAAACTATGTACAGGGCATGACCAATACCTAAATTATTATATGGAGAAGATATAGGTATATACTTAATTGTATGTGGAATTAAGTAGAGACATTAATAGAGAATTAAAGCGAATTTTCTATAGTAAAATGATAATATTCGTCTTTACACGCACACATAGCAGACAATCAAGTCATCTACTGTTCGAGCAGTCATGAAGATCCAGACTTGGACTGGTAGAAAACTTTGGAGGATCTTCATCTGGGATAGGAGTATAGTAATAACAGTTCATATTACAGGTCATTGTGTATGGGGCATGACCAATACCTAAATTATTATATGGAGAAAATATAGGTATATACTTAATTGTAGGTGGAATTAAGTAGAGACGTTAATAGAGATTTAAAGCGAATTTTCTATAATAAAATGATAATATTCGCCTTTACACGTGCAAATAGCAGACATTGAAGTGACCTACTATTCGAGCAGTCATGAAGATCCAGACTTGCAATCACAAGCGTAACTAAGTGTGCAGAATTGATTAGTCTGACAATTTCCTGTTCGAAGTAAGCTAGACTAGCGTAATAATATCATTTGGATTGAATTGAATCTTACCTCTCTTAAATCCTAAGCTTAAACGAAGTTGAATTATGTCATAGAAAAGTTTTTTTTTTTATTTTTATGGTGATTTTTTTGAGGTTCATTACATATGGTATTAGAGAAAAAGTTACAACATTGGGCCTAAACAGGGCCACATTAATTACTTAGTATATATTCTGATTTATGAAAAAACTAATAAATCGTGTGGATTACAAACAGAAAGATTTTTTGTTTTGTATTGAATAATGGCAGCTCAAGAAGGTGTAGAAATTAGGGTGGAAGAGAATCTGCAACAAGGACCTCCTGGAGATCTAAGACAGAACAATGATGGAAGCTCACCCATGGAGGTGTTGGAAACAATGAGGAACCTTATTGTTAAACTATAGGTTTTCAAGGTCGACAAGGGAAATTGAAGAAGGCACAGCAGGAACAACAAGAGATAAATGAAGTCCTGTTGCATAGTATAGTAACCAAGAAAAGTCCAAAAGATGATAACCATGAGGAAGAGGTCAGCAAAAGGGCCTCCAAGAATTCTGGTGCAAAAACAAAAAAAGGACACAGTTCATCTGAAGGCACACCTTCAGCTGAAGAAAAAACATACCAGACAGAAAAATAAAAAAAAACAGACCACCTTGAAGGAGAATTTAAAAAGATTAAACCATCTACTTTTGATGGAGAATCCAAGATAGGAGAATAAGTCGAGGCATGGTTGTTGGACATAAAAAAATACTTCCAAATCTACACCTATTCCAACAACATGAAGGTCAGAATGGACATCTACAATCTGAAGGGGAAGGCCAACATTTGGTGGTAGGACCTGAAATTAGCCAAGGACCTAAAGGAGAAACAATTGCAATGGTCCGACTTTAAGAAGTATTTTAAGAAACAATATCTTTCTGAAAGCTATTATGAAATGAAGACAAAAGAATTCTATGAGTTACGAATCGAACAAATGATGATGGAGGACCTTATAAATAAATTTCTAGAACTACTAAGGTTCGTACCATACATCCAAGGGGATAAGGTAAAAATCCAGTGATTCTTAAGCTATTTACCACAGTCCTATAGGGAGAGAATTGAGTTTGACAACCCCAAATCATTGAGTGAGGCATTTAGGAAAGCACGAATGTGCTATGTTCAGTATAAACAACGAGTAGAGTTTCTGAAGACCTGGAAGGATAAGAAGCAATATGGAATAAACTAGTAGAAGAAGGGATACCAACCAACTCCTTATTGGAATACAACAAAAAGTTTCCCAAGGAAGGATTTTCACTCCAATCATCCGAATACACAAGGTAGCAGTAAACTGGTAAAACTGGGAACAAAGAAGTTTGGGGACAACTCCCGCAAGCCAATAAAGTGTTGCGAGTGTGGAGAGTCTCATCTAAGGAGGAATTGTCCACGTTTAATTGCAGCAAATAGAACTGTTGATCACAATTTGCAGGAAGCCTCGACAGTGGGTGACATGGGCACAAGTCTACATCGGATAAATGCAGCCATAGATGGTCGACAAGCTAACCACAAGTCCTCGGTGGTAGAAGTCGAAGGTAAAATCTATGACACTCGAATTTCTATTTTAATTGACCCTGGAGCTACATTAAGTTATATTACTCCCGATGTAGTAGAGTTGAATAAACTTAAGAAACAAAAGCACGAAAAATATTGGCTTGTACAACTACAAAAAGGTGCTAATAGAAAGGTAGTTAACTTTATTTATAACCTTGACTTCAACTTAGATGGTCAAAAGATAAGGACCAATTTGAACATCCTACCACTAGGGTCTTATGATATGATTATTGGGATGGATTGGTTGGAACAACACAATGCTGTACTAGAATGTTATACAAAGATACTTAGCTATGAAGATAATTTTGGCACTGTTAGAATAGCCCAAGGCATACCAAAACCTATATCAGTCAGACAAGTTTCAGCGATGCAACTCAAGAAATGTATTAGAAAGGGATGTCAAGCTTACGCCATCCAAGTGACGAATCTATTAGAAAAAGAAGATAAGCCCAAGTTAGAAGACTTTGTTGTCCTACGTGAATTCAGAGACATGTTTGTTGAGGAGATACCAGAATTACCTCCTAGGAGAGAAATAGATTTCTCCATAGACTTACTACTTAGATATGCCCCTATCTCAAAAGCACCCTATCAAATGAGTCTACCAGAACTGACGGAATTAAAAATACAATTAAAGGAATTGTTGGACAATGAGTATATTAGACCAAGTGTCTCGCCATGGGGAGCACCAATCCTCTTTGTGAAAAAGAAAGACAACACTCTAAGACTATGTATTGATTATAGACAACTGAACAAACCATTAAGAAGAAATACCCATTATCGAGGATAAATGATCTGTTCGATCAAGTTGGGGGGGGCAAGATCTTCTCAAAATTGGATTTACGATCCGGTTATCATCAAGTTAGGATAAAGGACCAGGACATAAACAAAACAACTTTTCGAACAAGATACAGACACTACGAGTTGTAGTCATACCTTTTGGACTCACTAATGCACCAACCACATTTATGTGCTGAATGAACAACATTTTCAACTAGTACTTAGACAAGTTTGTAGTATTATTTATTGACGATATTATGTTCTATTCTAAAACGAAGGAGGAACATGATGAACACTTACGAATAGTTCTGCAAACACTAAGGAAACACAAACTATATGCAAAATTAGACAAATTAAACATTAATTTAATATATAACAATAAATATTAATTCATGAATGTATCATGTAATATATTAATTAATTAATAAAATAACACATTAAATAATAATAAACTAATCATGTAATAATCATAAAGCAATAATAAAGTAAACACATTACTAAAGTAATAAGAAAAAGGGTTGTTAGCTTCCGAGAAAGCAACTTAATTGGAAAGTGTCATGATACGAAATGTTATGTTTGATAAGGTTTCAAGTTCAAATCCCCTCAACTTACGTGTGCGTGCAGAATCACCACTCTTATATTTTAACAACAACAACCATATTAAGCTATTAATGATTTAACACATTAATATATTTATTATTTTATACATTATTATTTATATTAGTTTAATATTTTATTAATTTATTTTTATTATATAAATATATTAATTAATTAAATAATATTTTAATATATAATGTAATTTTACTAATTAATTAATAAATATTTATACATTACATTATAGATTAATATTTTAATACTTTAATTTATAATTGGTTTTCATTATTTAATACATTTAATCATTTAAAACATTAATGTATTGTATTGCACATTTTATACATGTATTGTATCTTCTCCTCCAAAGCCTTCCACACACCTAAAATGAGGGAAGGGTTTCGAAGTTGCAACCATGGTTCTTGCTTTGTTCCACTTTAGAGGTCTCAGGTTCCGCAGCTTCTTGGAAGAAAGAAGAGCTACGATGAGCAAGCAAGGAGGCTCCTAAGAACAGCTCGCACCCTACAACATGGCTGATCTCGGCTCCTGCCCTGCCCACTGGTTCCGCAGGTAAGCTCTGCCTATTAAACTACTTACATACCCTGTTCTGATTCTTTATGTGCATCTTTGAAGTTATTTGTGTAGACCGATGCAATAAACTCCGTAGATCTGTTGTTTCTCTTTGACCGCTATAAAATACCGTAGGTTCATGTATGATCTTCTGCTTTTCGGGGCTCTTTCAGCCATTGTTTTATTTCGTCTTGTGGATATTATTTTCGTTGAACGGTTTCAAACCCTACTGGCTCGCTTTACTAGCTGCCCTGGCCTAATATAAAGTCCACGTAGTGAATATTTCTTTAAATCCTCGGACCTTTATTTGCTGAGGTTTTTACTATTTTTATTATTATTTAGATGCTTTTCTCAGGATTTTCACTTAGTCGTTCGTACTGTTCAGTGTAAAGGGAAAATGTTCCCAATATGCATCGCTGACAATTGGGACTGGATATTGGTGATGGTGCCAATTGTTGGATAGCAAGATTCTTATATATGCCCCTGTTTTGGCATAAGTAACTTTGTACAAAAGATACATCGTTTTCTTTATTTAATAAAGAGGTTCTCTGGCATCTTTGTATTTAAAGACAGATGTTAAATTAAGTTTGGTTTTGGTGATAGAGTCCAGCATTTTAGAACTATGCACCGAAAGATTCTAATAGGCCCGTTGTCACGAATGATTTAAAGAAACAACTTTGATCAATTTGTATCGTGTGCATATAAAGCTGCTCAATTTCAAGGCTTCAGGGACTTTCAGGAGGTTCTCTTCTGCATGTTTGTGCTTCGCGGTCCTTTTTTTTCTGTACTTTTGCAGTCATCTCTATTGCACAGCTGGATGTCTCTGTGTTGTTTTAAATATCCCAGATAGTCCTCTTTATATGCTGCTACACTAATAAATTCAAACACATATCGGCCAATTGGGCCTTGGCTCACTGGTGAGGTTGATGGATTAATAATATGTCTGCTGGGGTGTCATTCTTGTTGTGGTTTGTCTCACCTTACTGGAACATGTCTTAAAGGGACGAGGTTGGACGTATTGCCCTGGTGATTTTAGCGAAATGGTTAACACCCAGCTCTCTCTCTTAAGCCAACTGAAGTCTATGCTATGGGGTGCAACTCTCAACATATCCGCCTTTGTGCCTACATGCCTGGCCACGGGGGTGTGCTTCTCGAAACACCTTAAAAAAACATAAATACCCGTGTGCAAGTGCCCCTTATAATGCTCTTTGCAGGATGACCCAGAATTCAGGATGCATTTTGTATTGCACCATGCTTCCTCGTTATGTGGGCTCAAACATGAGTTCTTATGAAAGAGGACATGCTTTCTCTATTTGTTACAGCATTTATGTTGTCACTTGTATGTTCCACGATAGCAGAATGTACTTTCTCTGTATTTGTTGTCGAAGTTCCAGTTCTTTTTGTTTTAGGAGAATTATAATGGAAAGAAAACTATTAGTACATTACTTATCATTGCATTGTTTTTTTTCTACATATTATAGAAAGAATTTTTGTTTCTGCACATTTTTTTTCTTGTCATGCAAGTTTCCATAACATTTTCTTATTAGCTTACACTTTTGCTGTCAGCTCTAAGTGCTGACGACCGTGCTGGTTTGGTCAAAGCTTTAAAGGTATACAAAACTACTTTAGTGCCAACCAGCAATGTTTCTAAGCCAGGATCCACGAAAAAAATTGTATATGTTTAAAACCTTTCATGTTATCATATAAACGATCAGCTATTGGACATGGCTTTATTAAATATGTAACGGCCAATACAAGGCAAAATGCTTGCCATTTTACATTTAAATACAGAGTAAAAATTGTATGTACCATGAATCCTGCTGGCTGCAAATCAAAAATATATTTTCACGAATTACCAACATGGTGGGGTAGGATATTTTATGTTCATGTCTTCTAATCTTTTGAAACAACATTTTCTTGACATGTGCATTTACTGAGAAGAATATTAGACCCTGTAGAGACTATCCATGAACATGTTCTGGTTAGAATGTAAATTAGATTGTCGACCAGCAAGAATTCACATGACAGTGGTTGGTTCTTTGTATATAGATTTGGCATGTTTAGAAGGTTTGAATTACTTTACTTTTTGAACAGTGGCAACACTTTTCACATCTCTAATTATTGGAGATACATGCACACTTACATAGTACATTTTTTCCTATGTTGAGGGTGCTTTGGTTTAAGATATTTTTTCATGTATAAGAATATTCTTTCCTTAGACAAATGCCCACCTCTTCTTGAGTCATTTTTCAGTTGTACATCAGTTACATTAATGGAGTCCAGTCTTAGATGCCAAAGTGTTGCATGCCAACCAACCTTGGAATCATTGTCAAGTGTTGCATGCCAACCTTGAAGTAATCACCAAGAGGGCGCACCACATTTGCACGAGGCTAAGAGAGCAGTTTGTTCAGTCTTGCATGACAACCTTGGAATCAGAGCACACGACATGTGCATGAGGCTAGGAGGGCGCACCACATGTGCATGCATGAGTGTAGCTCACTGCGAAAACTTATCCTTCCGCCTGTTTAATTACTTCATGGCCCGCTCGCAGCCCTGGAGATCCAGCCATCTGAGGAACGGAAAATAATCCCCCAAATTAAATGCACCCAACAGCTCGCTACTGGTGATGATAATCATCTTCTTAAATTCTTCCACCTCTTCCACGCTGCCCAGCTATCTCACCATAATATGAAATATGAGCTCCACTACCATCAATGTCACGTTCACAACAGTCGAAGCCCCGTGGTCTTTAACTCCCATCTGCGTGCTCTTGAACAGGCCATGCACTAACTTTGACAGCTCCTCTGTTCGAATATTCTTGGACGCCTCCACCTTGGAAGGAATAGAAGCTGCGACGTGCAGATGCTGCGCAGTTTTTGACATCGGCGGTCATATGGATCAAGGCCAGGCGGTCATATGGATCAAGGCCAAGCGGCTTACAATTGTAGCCCAAATGCTCAGTTGCCGCGGACCATGGCCTGGAGGCGAAGTTTAAGTCGTGGGTGGTGAGACACTCCCTGGCTAGGTCCCATGAGCTCACTACCAAGACATAAAGAGGTGCCAGGGATCGAATTATGTGCATCTAGTGCAAGCGGCTCTTAAATCCCTGGAGGATCTTGATTTGTCGAATAATAGAATACAGGTATTGGAGGATAAGAGTTGTTTAGACCATCTACTTACATCTTTGAAGCCACTATTTATACGTGAATATGGAGTTATTGAGCTTTTAGTTAAAAACTTAAATACCATCCATTTAGTCGGGAGGAGAAAACGCACGCCCATGTAATCTAGACCACAAACAACGGAAATATTCTCGTCAAATGCGGACAACCTGAAAATGATACCGAAGCCAATTTCACTGCCAAATAATTAATGAAATGGAGGGGAAGGAATTGGCGGGAGATTTACATCTGCGCTCAAATCCCCCATTGAATACTTACAGTAGAAAACCACCATTATCATCTGAATCCACTTCATATCATATGCTGTCCTTATTAGTTTTCTTTGTAAATTTTATCTCAAAACCCTTACAACTATTTTTCTTTGTGGGGAGTTGCAGAGTAGAGAAGAAAGATGTTTGGCATGCAGAGTCAATCTGATGGAGGTTTCCTATTCTCCGGAGGCGGTTTTATTTCTTCTCAGGCAACCCAAGTTAATGAAGACGGTTTTCCCTCTGTTAGTGTAAGTGGCTTTCTCTCTGTTAGGGTAGGTTGTTTTAGGGTTTTCAATATATACTTGTTTTAGCAGTTTAAGGAACCCGACATTCAAGCAAGCCTGGATGGTTTTGCAGAAAAGCGGTACCAGGGCTTCTTCCATTGACTTTAAAACAAATAAGCCAGGCTACTCGGAAGCTCTCGGAAGAGAATTCAAATTTTATATTTTTTGTATTATGGGAAAATTTGCATGAATTTTTTTTTTGGCCCTGGTTGGCATGGTCTTCAACAAGGAAGAGAGGGTTACTATGTATCGTGGCATGGTCTTCAACAAGGAAGAGAGGGTTACTAATGTATCTTTTTATTTTCATGAAAAATGGAAGTGAAATGATGGTAAGTTTTATAATTGTTGTTGTTGTTATTATGTAGTTGTCACCCAATCTAGTCAATCCGAGTAATTTATTGTACTTTTATTTGATTGTTTTTTCATGCCTCCAGTCACAAGAGTGAACCCTGTTTGATGTTTTTTTTTAAATTATAATTATTGACTATGGGATCCTCCTTGTGATATATGAAAAGTGCCTAGGCGGAGGTGGTGGTTGTACCCACTTTGGTGGGCATGGATAGATATCATCCCCGATGCTCTCCATACTACATGTTTTTATGCCAGCGTACGTCGTACACCTGCGGGTTGCACTTTCATTCTTGCGGGTAAGACTATAATACTGCTATCATACGTTGATGTTAATTGTATCGTGACGTTGACGTTATAATGCTCATACTGTAGTAACCCTGAATCGTTAAGACTACAAGTGAAGAAAAAAGGCAAAATCTTTTATTTTATTTTTTTTTAGCAGGAAGGCAACGAAGACAACTACTCAACACACTAGCACAACAAGAAAGCGAGAGAAACCTGAGTAAACCATAAGGATAGAACGACTACCTACCCGACAAAAACATGACAATGCCTACAAGCTAAAGGACAACCTCTGCAATCCCGACACAATGGCCTCGACGAATAGTCACTACAACCTCTAAGGCATGCAACTGAACGCATGAAGGTGTTACCACCCAAGCACCAACAACAACTAAAATGAGCAATGCCCACAACAGGCAGCACAGACTCCGACCAAGTTATCATTCACCTCTATTCATTAAGGCATGCAATGATCCCCTCATCCGGAATCATACCATCTCCACGCGATAGGTGCGATAGTAACCAAGGCGCAACACAACACATCTAGACCAATATACCAGAAGGATTCAACGTGCTAGTACACTTAAGGCACTATCAAACCACATCACGACTAACCCAAGCCCAATCAACGAGTCCACAATACGCAAGGAAAAATGACTACTATAACATTCCTACAACAAATAAATTCTTGGGTCACAGATTCATACGACACTATGTAGCCCTTGAAATAATCCTTATCAACAATTAGCTTAGTGTAACTATCTTCCAATTCCAACATCAGATGGGTAATTTCCTAAAGAGGAATTCATTGTCTTTCAACTAAACAAATAGGAAACTTGCCTTTAAAATAATATAAGATTGTTGTCTACTAGATAAGGCTGACATCATATGAAGGGTTTTCTAGCATAACAATATCAAGATAATAACACTGTCAAACATAGAAACGATGTCACAATAAAAAGAAACTATATCTATGTGTACGCAAATCGCAATCATTATATCATTATATCAACACTAGAATCCTCGCAATCACTAAATCACTATCACAATCTCACTACCCATAAATGCTATCCATACCATTATATCAATATTGGAAATATTGCAATCATTAAATCATGATCAAAATATAGCAAGGGATAAAATTGCAATAATTAAATTGCTATGAAGATGCAAATTGTTCTCTTTTAAGAAAAACTTGTTGTCTTTTGAATGTCCTTGTCTAATTAGTTCGATAAGATGTTGTTGTTGAATGTACACAAGATGAGTTACTCATTGTCTGGAAACACGCTGAAAACACAGTCTAAATATGTATTGTAACACAGTCTATTAAATCTCTTTCACAAATAAAAATGTAGTAAAGTTTGCCAAGGACACAATCATTATATGAGGGAATCGCAGAGTAAAAACATGATTAAGATGGCCTAAATATGCTTATGAGTTCGCTGTCTAAATCATTCAAATCAGTGTCCAAATTTTTTGTCACTCCAATTTAATTGCTCAATGTTTTATTCCTCCAAAAAAAATCGCTGCCTAAAATCTACAACATGGGTATCATTAGTATGCACTATTTATGTCTATTAAGTTGGGTTGTCTCAATTACAGGTGTTTTCATCTAAATGAATCATTATTTCATCTATCCCTATAAACATGAAACAATACCATGAATCAAGGTTCGCTCTACATTGTCCAGCGATATTGACATTGCTACACTCAATGGATCGCTATCAATGATACCCGTACATTGCTATCCATGCATGCAAAATGGTTGTCACTAATCTGAAACTAACATAATGAAAATCACTATCTTTTAAAGGGATTAATACCAATTGACTGTATAAACATTTGATAGCAGTCGCTATGTAAGCTACCACATAAAATATAATATTGTTGTCAATTTACGGTCCATAAAATAAACATTTAGTTGTCTCATTATATTTAAACGGATGAGAACGCAATCATCACCATTGTAATCACCATGCTTCTCCTTCAATGTATAATTTAAATTCATCATGGATAGGTATCTCAGTGCATAATAATTTCTCTACCAGACTTGTCAATACGAGACTTAATTCACTACCATAGATATAAAAAAATTTGTTGAAAATACAATTGCTCACCCATCATTTAACAGTAATCTAAACTAGTTGAAGATAGACTATGAACATAAACTGTGAATATAGATTCGTTAAATCTAAACTGTAAATGAAAAAATTGTTGCCACCTAAAATATAATCACTGCTATGGTGTAAGGGATATTGCTTGTAATAATCTATTAAAAACATGCAAGGACTGTCTTAATACAAATCATAAAATGTTGTCCTAAAATTGCACTGTCGAAAACTGTCCACACGCAGTCAATAAAAAGGATGATCATTGACTTTACAGAGGTTAATTTGCAAACAAGTAAAATTGTAATTCATTGTCATCATAAAATGGTAAAACACAGAATTAATATAAAAACATAGAGAGTAATAAGTTGTTCGTGGGAGGAATGAAAACAATAGAATAATTAGTCAATCACAAGCAGGTGCAATGACAATCATTCAACCATGAATCAATCAATAGGGGTAGATTACTGGGTAGAACATCCTTCGCTCATCATCCACGCATAGAAAAGCAGGGCATTAGAATCTATAGGTTTCTATGCACTGAAGTGACGATCATCGATTTAGCTCACGGCTGACTCCACAAGCATGGACTGATGAACTAGGGATGAGGACGAAGTAAAGAGCAGAACTCTTCACAACAAATCAATAAAACCAATAAGACAGTCGCAACATTTATAGATCGAATGCTAAGGGAATCAAGTCAAGCAGTGAGCTTAAGGATAAATGGAATTTAAGTTCTCCATTAAAATGTTAAGTCAAACACCTTCTTTACATAGTTAAAAGTACAAAATGAAAGTGTAAGGTCAATAATAATCTACGATGAAAAATAAAAGAAAGCGTATCGTATCCCAAGGTGACAGCTCCAAGTCGTTGTCCCACGCGCTCCATGCAACTCCCTCTTGCCGAACGATGAGACTTCACCGGTACCTCCAGCCAACACTAGGGGTACTCTTTTTCCCCCTTTACCCCTCGAACTGTAAAGGGGCCACACACACTAAACCAGACAATAGCTAGCTCCCAGCTCACCTCGCAAGACCGAGCTACCACTCCTCACTGAGCTAGGGATCCCAACTCCCACAAGATAAGTCAGTCAAGTCTAAAATTATGCAGTGTAACATTACACACAAAGGAAGAGATCCATCCTCCTTCTCCTCCCTCCTTTCTATAGAATTTCTAAGTCACTTCTTTCCCAAATTCCCATTTAATTTATTGTTCAATGATTTAATCTAGAAAAATTCTCCCCCATACTCATGTCACCCATCCCCTTCTTTGCAGTAGAAATTAATTTCATTAATTATTTAATCACTCATATTTTCGTCGCCCACCTAAAAACATTCCTAGAATCGCTCTTAGGTGTCCCCATATTCCCTTACACATTTTAATGACTTCCCCCCTTACTAATTTACTAGTTGAGTTCAATTTAGTAATTTCTTAAAGGCAAGATTCCTTGTTAAGTTGATCATTCTACTTTTCCTTATGTTTCCCCCTTTTTCCCTTAGTTTCCTCATTCTTTTAAATTTCCCTCTTTCCCCTTTTTATCTAAAACTCAAATTAGCAAGTGTAGGAAAATACCTCCTTCCCCTTTTTCTTTTTAATTAATAAATTTTTAATTAGTATAAGTAACAAAAACACTATTTCCCTTTTTGTTAAAAATGCAATCCCGCAAAGTAATTTTATTTTTTTTATAAGTTAAGTGAATGTCTTACCCCTTCCTCATCAATTTTTTAATGATGATTATCAGTATTATATATATATATTTACCACAAGTATCACTTAGACCTAGATTTTATTTTCCTAGGTTGGACGACATTTTATTAGGGAAATTGTTTTTAAATCTTTCTTATCACATTATTCATTCTAAGGCCATATAGGTTTAATCACTTATTAGTTAAGAACATGATGTTCCCTTCAGGATGCATTATGTGCTTCAAGGGTGCCACTCACCTCTTGACTCACTTGGTAGACATAAAAAACACCTGGAGTGAGTACTCCACCAGGTGATCTTATGGGAGACTAAGGGCCTCTAAGGAATAAGGCCCCTGCCTTATTGCATGCCCCTTAGAATCATAGTGAGTGACTCTGGCAGTTTTCCCTCATGGCATCGTGGGTATTCTCGAACTAGGTAATCATTAACCTATAGTTCGAGCCACGACGAGAGTGCTAGTAGGCTATGGCAGGGTTGTTGTCCACACCTCTCCCTCAACATTTCTGGTGTCATGCATGAGTCCTCTATTCCATATGTGAGTCTGGTCGACAAGCTATCGTTATCCTGCGTCATCAACGAATCATGTCAAAAATAAAATCCATAATCATAACATCTAATCAGATGCACATAAGTCATATATAGACAACAGTCAAACCTCAATAGTCCACTCCCTCACTCAATTCGGAGTCCAAGGGTTTCATCGATGCCTCTGCATCTTCGAGGTCCAATGTAATGTACCTCAAAAAAATCACCATAATTTTTTTTTTAATTTGTACATTTATCCGTGAAAAGTTTCGAGATCTCAAGCAAGTAATCTTTCTGTTAGAAGGCATGAGTCTGAAGGTTTGTTTAGAGTCCTTACTATCATCAACTGTCCTTACCATTCAACTTAAGTCTTATAAGCAATGATATAATGAGTATTTACTCATCATTTCAAGGTTTAATTAAGATCCTAAAATTTATAATTACTCTCTTATCTGCTACTACCTATAACACTACCACAATCTTAACAATACAAGCAACCTTGGGGTTTTTATGACCAAAACCCTACATAAAAATATTACCCTATGTTTGCAATACAATTGACTTGTAATACGATCTATTACTTCCCATAAAAATGAGTTTCTTCTAAGTTCCTACAGCTTTGGGAAGAAAACAAAGGTCAATCGGGTTTTGGTGATCACAAGTGCCGAACAAAAAGGAGGACCCTGTTGTTTGCCAAAATCCAAAATAAGGAACAACTGTGGGCCAGCATTTTGGGGTTTCGGGATTCGAGGTTTCACGAGTTCAAGAACTAGACATCAACACACAACATTTCCTGAAATTGCAACAAGACGTCGAATACCTTGGGGTTTTGGGGTTTGGGTTTTCGTGAACACAAAAGTCAATCATCAACACCCAACAACTCTCGAAAATGCGAAAGATGATTAGTACTTCAGGAATTCAGAGTTCCGGATTTTGCGAGTGCAAGTGCCCAAAACAACCTCATATACAAACCTCTGAAATGCAAAAACGGAAGGTGGGTCCCGCACTTCAGGATTTTGGGATTTTGGGGTTTCAAAAGTCAAACAACAAAACACAACAATTCCTGAAATTGTGAAAAGAAAATAACATGGAACTAACATTTTGGGATTTCATGGTTTGGAACCCCACGACTTCAAAATCCAAAACATCAACCACAAACAATTCTCGAAATTGCGAAGAGAAAAGAACATGGAACTAACATTTTGGGATTTTGGGATTCGGGGTTTCGAGTTTCAAATGTCAAACCATAGCATAAAACAATTCCCAAATTTCAAAGGTGAAATGGTGTGGAACTAACAATTTGGGATTTCAGGATTTGTGCTTTTGGGGTTTCAAATGTCAAACAACATAATACAACAATTCCCAAATTCCAAAAAGTGAAAGGGTGTCGAATTAACACTTCAGGATTTCGAGATTTGGGTTTCTGGGATTTCAAATGTCAAACAACATAATACAACAATTCCCAAATTCCAAAAAGTGAGAGGGTGTGGAATTAACACTTCGGGATTTTAGGATTCAGGTTTTCGGGGTTTCAAATGTCGAACAACAACACCCAACAATTCTTGAATTCTGAAAGCATAAAGACTTAAGAATTTTACATGCACAGAAGGATACAAAAGGATAAAAGTTTTTTTGTAAGGGAAAATCTCTAAATTCGTCATAGACCTTGACTAAGGAAAGGGTAGCCCATTCTAAAAAGAAACAAGGAAAACAAAAAACCTCTGAAAGGCTTCAATTCTGAAGATTGTTTTAGCATCTGAAAAAAAAAAAAAAAAGGGGTTTCCAAAATTCTTTAACTCCCGACTTTTGTCATTCTATACACATCTAAGACATTGTTTGCATATTGTCAGAGCATATTGTTAGATACATAGCATCGAATAAAACATTCGAATAGAAAGTGGGAAGAAATTGTTACAGATCCGATTTAATTAGATACAATACACCAGATGCAAAAAGGGTCATACATACAGAGAATGTAACTTATTCCAGTTCAAATTCAATAGATATATAACATCAAAAGACATAGCCATTCATAATAGAGAGGGAAAAATTAACATATATGAATCTAATCCGCGGGAATACAAAGGGAACAACCAAATTCCTCCCAACTGTACAACAGGGAAGCCAAATCTACTTGCCCGATTGACACCCTAGCTTGACCATGAATCCATGACGGTGAACTTGGAAACTCCTCCTCAACAATGTCCTTCAATTCCAACAATTATCCTCTTTCCTCACACTTACTGAACAGTGCTCATAACAGCAAGGTGATTCTATTTCAGGAAGCTCCACTTGCCTCACACTCAATCCGCAGTGTTCAAAACAGCAAGCAAGCTCAGAAAACCTCTTCCCAGCATACTTGACAGTGTCCTGCCTCCTCGGATATGTTATCTATCAATTTTTACCCAAGTCTTTTCCCCCCTTTGGGGATTTTTGCAGATTTCTTAATCCCTGACTTTCAAGGGATATAATTGGCCAAATCTCTGATTTTCCACTTGTAATCATCAGCCTAGAGGAAGTTCCAACTTGTTTCCCTCTCATGGAGTCATGGTCAGCTGATTTTTCTAACATGGTTGTTCCATTTGTCCTCCTGTAGTTAATATAATTATTTTTTTGTGATACAAGTGTCATAGTCAAATAGTTAGTTGAGTCCAAACATATCTTTACCCAACAGTCAAAAAAATTAAATACATTTATTAAATTCAAAATTTGGAATTGCCATAAATGGCAAAAATTTTCCAGATTCGAATTTGCCAAAAATGGAAATAAATTTTCAGCAACAAAAATAAAAAATATTTATTTTTGGCGGATGTCACATCCTTTCCCCCTTCAGTAAAACAGTATCCTCAATGTGCGTTCCTCTCCTGGAATAGGATTGGATGAGATTTCCGCAAATCTCCCTCAAATTCCCAAGTGGCCTCCTCAGGACTAAAGTGTTTCCATTGCACCTTTACCTGAGCGACGACTCTGTTCTGAAGTGTTATTTCTCTCTGGTCTAGAATGCACAGGGGTTCCACCTGGAACTCTCTCTCAGGTTCCACTTGCACCAAGTTCCAATCAATCATATGAATAGGGTCATGAATATACTTTTTCAACAAAGAAACATGAAATACATTATGAATTCTTAGATTAGCTGGAAGTGCAAGTTGATAGGCTACGGGTCCAATTCGAGCTAGTATCTCAAAGGGCCCACAAAACCTGGGTGCAAACTTGGCATAGTTCCCCAACTTTAGTGAGATTTTTCGGGCTTTGACCTTCAAATAAACATGGTCTCCCACTCAAAATTCCAAGTGTCTTCTTTTCTGATCCTCATAACTCGTTTGTTTGTCCTGTGCTTCTTTCAAGTTCTGTTGTACTTTCTTTACCATGTTCTCCATTTCTTGGAGTATCTCTGGTCCAACCATGAGCCTGTCAGCTGGGTTATCCAAGCTAATTGGAGTTGTACACTTTCTGCCGTACAATATTTCGAAAGGGCTCAACTTAGCCGAAGTTTGGTACCCATTGTTATATGCAAATTCTACCAAGTGTAGGTAGTCTTCCCACTTGTTTGGTTTTGTTCTTACATACATGCAGAGCATATATTCTATGATTTGGGTTGTCCTTTTGGCTTGTCCATCTGTTTGTGGATGATAACTCGTGCTGAAACTCAAATTAGTATTTAGCCCTGCAAACAATTCCTTCCAAAAAGTAGATGTGAATTTTACGTCTCTATTTGAAATCACCATTTTAGGAATACCATGCAGTCTAAAAATTTCTTTCATGAATATTTCATCAATGTTAATATCTTTAAAAGTAGACTTTACAGGGATAAAGTGTGAAGACTTACTGAGTTTATTGATTACAACCATTATAGAATCATTTTGTTTATGAGTTTTAGGAAAACTTGTTATAAAGTTCAACGATATGGTCTCCCATTTCCATTCTGGTACCGGTAATGGTTGTAATAGGCCGGTTGGATGCTAGTGTTCGGCCTTAACCTGTTGACAATCTTAACACCTAGCCAAATACTTAGTTTTTTTGCCATTCATATTAGGCCAGTAAAATAGTTTTTTGAGTGTTGTTATTGTTTTCTGGTAACCTGGATAGCCAGAATATGGTTTCTTGTGCACTTCATCTAAAATAGTTGATTTTATCTCTATTGAATCTGGTATGTGAAGTCTATTTTTAAATCTTAATAGTCCCTGTTTGTCGATACTTATATCTATTTTATCTGAGTTTGTGATACTGTTTTACAATTCTGCCACCATCTTAGTGTAATTTCTGTCGTTAATTCCTGCCACTTTTACTCTTTGTTCTAGATCAATTTTTTCCCTGATGATATTTATCTCAAATAACCCATGGACTCTTCTGCTTAATGCATCTACTACTTTCTTTTCCTTTCCCTTGATATATCTGACCTTAAAGTCGAATTCGCTCAAGAAGGCTAACCACCTTGCTTGTCTTGCATTAAGGTCTGGTTGGTTAAACAGATATTTCACTCTGCTATTATCCGTCAATAGTAAGAACTTCCTTCCCATTATATAGTGTCGCCACATTTTTAAGGCATGTATTATTGCTGCCAATTCTAAGTCATGAGTGACATAATTTTGCTCGTGTTCCTTTAATTTCCGAGACTCATAACAAATCATGTGCCCTTCCTGAGTTAGAACACCACCTAGTTCCTCTTTACATGCATCAACACATATTGTGAAGTCTTTATCTGGGTCTGCTACCTTCAAGATGGTTGCCGATGTCAATAATTCTTTTAGCTTGTTAAAACTATCTTGACACTTTTGCTACCAGTTAAACTTGGTCCCTTTCTTTTGTAATGACATGATAGGGTAGGCTATCTTGGAGAACCCTTCTATAAATCTGTGATAATATCCAATGATTCCCATGAATGATTGGATATCTGCCACATCCTTAGGCACTGGCCATTCCATGATGGATTTTTTCTTTTATGGGTTTGCGGCAATACCTTTTGAGGAAATGGCATGTCCTAAATAATGTATTTTTTTTTTATAAAAATCACATTTGTCGAATTTTGCGTATAGTTTGTATTTCCTTAGTGTTTGCAGAACTATTTGTAAGTGTTGATCATGTTCCTCCTCCATTTTAGAATAGACTAGAATATCGTCAATAAATACTACTACGAACTTGTCTAAGTACTAGCTGAAAATGTTGTTCATTAAGAACATAAATGTGTCTGGTGCATTAGTGAGTCCAAAAGGTATGACTACAAACTCGTAGTGTCTGTATCTTGTTCAAAAAACTTTTTTGTTTATGTCCTAGTCTTTTATCCTAACTTGATGATATCTGGATCGTAAATCCAATTTTGAGAAGATCTTGGCCCCACCTGCTTGATCAAACAGATCATTTATACTGGGTAAGGGGTATTTGTTCTTAATGGTCACTTTGTTTAGTTGTCTATAACCAATACATAGTCTTAGAGTACCATATTTTTTTTTCACAAAGAGGACTGATGCCCCCCATGGCGAGACACTTGGTCTGATATACTTTTTATCCAACAATTCCTGTAATTGTATTTTTAATTCTGTCAGTTCTGGTAGACTGATTTGGTAGGGTGATTTTGAGATAGGGGTTGATCCAGGTAGTAAGTCTATGGATAAATCTATTTCTCTCCTAGGAGGTAATTCTAGTATCTCATCAACAAACATGTCTCTGAATTCCTATAGGACAGCAAAATCTTCTAACTTGGGCTTATCTTCTGTTTCTAATAGATTCTTCACTTGGATGACGTAAACTTGACATCCCTTTCTAATACATTTCTTGAATTTCATCGCTGAAACTTGTTTGACTGACACATGTTTTGGTATACCTTGGGTTGTTCTAATAGTGCCAAAATTATCTTTATAGCTAAGTATGTTTGTATAATAGTCTAGTACTGCTTTGTGTTGTTCCAACCAATCCATCCCGATAATCATATCATAGGATCATAGTGGTAGGATGTTCATATTGGTGCTTATCTTTTGACCATCTAAGCTGAACTCAAGATCATAAATAAAGTTAACTACTTTTATTTTAGTCCCTGTTGCTAGTTGTATAAGACAAGATGTTGCATGCTTTTGTTTCTTAAGTTTATTCGACTCTACTACATCGGGAGTAATATAACTTAACGTAGCTCCAGGGTCAATTAAAATAGAAATTCGAGTGTCATGGATTTTACCTTCGATCTCTACCACTGAGAACTGGTGGTCATCTTGTCGACCATCTATAGCTGCATTTATCCAATGCAGACTTCTGCCCATGTCTCCCACTGTCGAGGCTTCCTGCAAATTGTGGACAGCAGTGTTGTTTGTTGCAATTAGACATGGACAGTTCCTCTTTAGATGAGGCTCTCCACACTCCCAACATCTTAATGGCTCGCGAGAGTTTTCCCCAAACTTCTTCGTTCCCAGGTTTATCGATACCTTACGTATTCGGATGATTGGAGTGAAAATCCTTCCTTGGAAAACTTTTTGCTTCATTCTGATAAGGAGTTGGCTTGTGTCCCTTCTTCCACTTGTGCATTCCATCTAGTTTCTTATCCTTCCAAGTCTTGGGAAACTCTACCCGGTGTTTATATTGGTCATAGCACATTCATGCCTTCCTGAATGCCTCACTCAAGGATTTGGGGTTGTCAAACTTTATTCTGTCCCTGTAGGATTGTGGTAAACAACTTAAGAATCACTGGATTTTTACCTTATCTCTAAATTCATCATGTGAGATCGGAAGAG
>CBVK0100020339.1:0-39486 GCA_900067695.1 Picea abies | reverse complement strand
AAAACAAATATACAAGAATATCTTCCGTAGTTACATAAAAAATATTAACACTCCCTCTTAATTAGGAAGGTATTCTTTCCAGACACAAAATCCAAGTCTGATACCACACGAGCTCACATACATTGATTGTTGAACATGTGAATCTATACATCCTCAGATATCCATAGTGAAAAATTACTTCACCCCATGCATCCAAGGTCTGTGGGTAGCTCTCAATAGATACAACATGTCCCCAAGACAACCACTCCCTGCGATGCATCAATACCTGATCATCTGCACTCCTGACTCAGTGTCAACCATTTTTCATGTTGGATGAGATCCCCTAGACTCAGTGCCAGCCCTTTTTCATGTTGGATTATATTTTCCATTTGTTCTTAGTGCCAACCCTTTTTATTGTTGGATGAGACCTACCAAACTCAGTGCCAACCCTTTTTCATGTTGGATGAGTTCCACCTGTTACTCCCTCTAAAGAGGACCACACCAAGCTTGTCCCTGAAGTACTCAAACTTCGTTCTCGACAGTGGCTTGGTGAACACATCTACAATGTGATCCTCGATAGTCACGAACTGGAGTCTCACTGCTCCCCTCTATACCATATCCCATAGGTAGTAGTATATGATCTCGATATGCTTCGACCTGTCAGGGAACACCAGGTTCTATGACAACTTCGTACAACTCTGGTTGTCACACCAAATGCAGGTTTCCTCCAATCTGAGACCAAATAACCCAGGCAACAGCTTCCGAAGCCACGCTTCTCTACTCATTGCACATGTTGCCACAGACTCGGATTTAGCCGTACTGAGTGCCACACATGACTACTTTGTGTTGCTCCATGAGACCATACTTGAGCCAAGACTGAAATAATATCATGAAATTCTCTTCTAGTCAGGAATACTGCCAACTCAATCTAATCTGAGTATCCATACAATCCAAAATCATGGTCAGATCTATACTAGATACCATGTTCTAGAGTACCCTTAAGGTACCTCAACATATGTTTTGATGCAATGAAATGAACCTATTTGGGCTTCTCCAAATGCTGACTCAAGGTGTTCACAACAAAACATATATCCGATATTGTGTTCGTTAAATACATCAACGAGCCCACTATCTTCCTGTATAAAGTAGAATCCAAAATCTATGAAGTTGTATCGTGTAGAAACTTTAGATTTGATACCATCGAAGTAGCCATGGCCTTACAGTCCAACAAGCCGAACCTTTTCAATATTTCCACAACATACTTTCCTTGATTTAGGAAAATCCCATCTGATCTGCTCTTCCGATCTCACCCTTGATTTAGGAAAATCCCATCTGATCTCTACCAAACTTCTAGTCCCAAGAAGTAGTGCATCATTCCTAAATATTTCATCTCAAATCCTGCAGCCAATTTTCTCTTACACTTAGCAATGAGATTTTTCGCACCTGTTAGAAACAAGTCATCTATGTACAACAGTAGAATCACCGATTCACCATCCTCAACCTTAAAGTAAAGGTTAGGATCTGCACTGCTCTTGGTAAAATCCATGCTCATAAGAAAATTGTCAATCCTACCATACCATGCTTTGGGTGCTTGCTTCAATCCATATAAATCCATCTTTAATCTACACACACGAGTCTACCTGTCATGTGTCTTGAATCCAAATGGTTTCTACACATAAACTTCTTCTTTTATTTCACCATTCAAGAAGGTTGTCTTCACATCCATCTGGTGCACCTTCCATTTCATCATAGGTAAAATGAAAGTATAGTCATGATCAAGGTATATCCAGCTATGGGAGAAAAAGTCTCTTCATGGTAAATCCCTTCCTTCTGGGAGAAACCTCGGGCCACAAATCTTGCCTCATATTTTTCAATACTACCATCAGTTGTGTGTTTCATCTTGTAGATCCATTTCAAACTCACCACATATTTTTCCTTTGGTCTGGGAACCACCTTCCATACATCATTCTACATAATGGACCGGTATTCCTATACCATGGCATCTTTCCATACTTGATTTTCTATCACCTCTTCATAACTAGAAGGTTTTTCATCCATTATGTCACACAATCATGCCACGTAGCTAGAATATTGCTTCAACTTCTTACTTTACCTGAAATATTTCTTTGGGGCACCAATTATTTCTGCATATATGATAAGCTCTTGTTCCCAAGCTGATATTCTCTTGCGATAAGGCATCTCGGTTGGTTTCTAAGGTTCTACCATATCATGATCCTCTGGAATGAATTCTTCCAGCTCAACTATCTTTGGAACTTTGGGAACTCCATTCTCTTCTTCATGTGCCTCTTCTTCATGGATTTGTTTGGATTTACTGAAAGATGCATTCTCATCGAAGGTTACATCTCAAATGATCTACACTTTCTGGTGACCGGGAACGTATATCCTGTAAGCCTTTGATGTGTCGTTGTAACCAACAAATATGCCCTTCTGTTCGAAAGGGTCCAACTTTGTCCTTTTTTCCTTGGGGATGTGAAAAAATACATGGTAGCCAAATCTTCTAAAATGGATGAATTCTAGATTCTCTCTTGAAAACATCTCCTTGAGTGTCTTGTTTTCAAGCACCTTGTAGGGACTTCTATTTTTCATGTGCATTGTCGTCTTCGTTTCTTTTGCCCACAGATGCATAGGAATATCTTGATCATGGATCATGTCCTTTACTACTTCCATGATCATTTGGTTCTTCCTTTCATCTACTCCATTCTACTAAGGGTTATAGGGAGTAGAAATCTCTATCTTAATCCCATCTTCCTTGCAATACTCCTTGAATTCTTCTGAGGTGAATTCACCTCCATTCTCTAATCATAAGATATTTATCTTCCACTCTGTCAAGTTTTCTACCAAAGCCTTGAACTCTTTTAATTTACCAAAAACTTCATTCTTTTCCTTTAACAAATAAATCCAAGTTTTATGTGAGTAATCATCAATGAAAGATACATAATACACATACCCACTTAGTGAAGCTTCTGACATTGGTCCACACACGTTTGAATGCACAATGTCCAAAACTCCTTTGGCTCTGTTATCGCTATTGGGAAAGGAGTGCTTCACGTTCTTGCCTTGTGCACATCCTTTGCACACACCATCTGGTTTTGCTTGGATTTCTAGTAGACTTTTCACCATTTTGCTCACAACCGGAAGGGATTTGTAGTGTAGGTGAGTAAATATAATATGACATAGTTCACTGGGATTCACAATATCATGGACCATTGTGGAGTTTGAATGTCCTTTTAATTTCTAGATTCCTCCTTCTTCAACTCCAATAATTATTGCATCATCAAGGGTCTTCCATCTAGGCCACACAAGCACTTGACTATCAATAAATGCTACTCTAAATCATTTCTTGTCCCATGTTGAAATTGAGAGAAGATTCTTCTTTAAACCTGGAACATAGAGAACTTCCTTCATCTTCATTGGCTTGCCTAAGTTTAACTTCTAAGAAGCTTATCCAACACATTTTATTGGATATTGATAGTCATCACCCAATTTCACCTTGTGAGGTGAATCTTTATGAACAAGGTTAGATAATGAGTCTTCATAATTTGTCATGTGCTTGGAAGCACCATTGTTTGGCAACCAAGTGTCACTTCCATGAGTAATAGTACCTGTGAGGGCTGAGATAAGAACATAATCCTCATCACTTGATTCATCTTGCTTTGCAACCTTCTTGGGAGGCTCATCATCTTCAATTGTGTGAGCTTGATGCCTCTTACCTCCTTTCTTTTTCCTAATTTCCTTAATGAGGGGGGAATCCCTAGCAAAGTGTCCCAATTACTGACAATAGTAACATGTGATATTTGAGTTGTCTCTTTGACCCTTATTAAACTTCTTAGGTGAAGAGTGTTCCTTCTTGTTCTTTTCTTTCTTGGTGTGGGCGACTAGGGCTTGATCTTCATATGCCATCTTTTCTTCTCTTATAGTTGTCCTAGCTTCTTCTTGGTTACAATCTTCCCAAAGCCTACTGAACTTGGGAAGATTCTTCCTTGAGAAAATCCCTTGGATGAATGCATCCCATGACCTTGGGAGGCCATTTAAGGTAGTCGTAACCATTTCTTCTCCTTCTACTGAGTCACCAATGGCTTCTATCTGCTCCTTGATTTAATTCACTCTTGAGAAGTAGGAGTGAATGGTTTCTGAGTTTCGAATCTTCACATTTTTCAACTGATATCTCAGAGTCATTCTTCGGTTTATGTTGCTTCCTTCAAATAGATGAGTTAAGGTGTCCATCATTTTATTTAGAGAAGATAATGATGATACATAAGGTGGTCCTTGATGGAATCTGCAATAATCCTTTTTGCTTTCACCATGTCCTTCTTCTATTTTTCTTTAGCTTCATCTTCTTGAGTTTCTTGAACCTATTATATAATGAACATATCCAATTCATGTTATTCAAGAAGGAGGGTTAATACATACCTCTAGGCCCTGAAGTTATCAAATCCATCTAGTTTCTCATCGATCTTTGTTTTGGTAGTCATCCTGCCTGTGACCACACAAAAATATGACCAAAATTGAAAGACTAGACTTACCAGTAGGTGTGCTCTACTAAGGAGAGATGCTTGGTGGTATTTCTTTGTAAAAATTCCCCCCGGAAATTGGAAAACATCAACCTTAGGGTTTGAGTGAAATCTTAACTGCAACAGTTGCAAACTGGAAAGCTGGTCCACTGGAAAAGTGTGCTAGGATAGGGCGAACCTCTTGATGGTCTTGGTTTTTCCGACAACTATCTATATACTAAAAATGGATCCCTTTTAGGCTTCTAGACTTGCAACTAGATTCTATTCAGGTTTTCTCTAATACCATGTTAGAATTTTAAAATTTCTAGTTACACATTTATAATTATTTAATCCAATAGCAACTATAATAGGATCATTGAAAGCTAGACAATCACAGATATAATAGAACACAAAGTTTATCCTGGGAAACCCTCGTGGGGGAGAAAACCCATCAACCAAAATCCTCAATATAGATTCCTTCAACCAGTACAATGATGCGCTATAGCTCTCCAAGAAGGACCAAGAACAAAACAACAAAATAACTAGACTCCAAGACTTGTGGGCTAGACCTCCTTATGTGCTCCAAGATACGCAAGAGAAGTGTGTGTTGATGTCCAAATGAGAGGAACCTATCCTCTATTTATACACAAAAGTGTCTCTTGAAGAGACACGACTCTCGACCTAACTAACCCATAAAAAACAAGGTCGACTAGCCATAATGGGGCCTTTTACAATTATAAGTAAAATACCAATAATATAATAATTTCTATTGAGACGACTTGTACAATATAATTACAATAAACTTTTAAAGGTTTGACCAAAACAAATATACAAGAATATATTTCGTAGTTACACCAAAAATATTAACAATTTTAAGGTCTTAGAAAAGATAGGGCCGTTTGCATACATGCTAGCATTACTTGCATCCATGATAATTCATATCTTGCTCCATGTGTCTTTATTAAAAAATCATGTACCTAATCTTAATCATGTGATTGATTGGAATGTGATCCAGGTGGAACACGAAGGGTATTTTCAAGTGGAACCAATGTGCATCATGGACCAGAAATTCAAAGTGATCAGTAACAAAGCCATTGGTTTGGTAAAGGTTCAATGGACCTGTTACAATCCTGAAGACACTACATGGGAGCACAAGGAAGCCATGCAGGAAACATACTCGCAAATTTTTGAAAATTTTGAAGGAAACTAAATGTACATTTGTACATAAGTGAATGAAGACTCCATTTTGGTAGTTGGAGTTCCTGGAGCCACATATCTAATATTTCTTGTCCAAGTAAGTATGGGTTGAGGGGAAAAGAGTGTTGTTGGTTGGAATTGTTACATGATTCATTAAGTTGTGGAATTATCAAGTATTTTGATGTAATATTTATATATATGTCAATGTTTAAATTGTATGGTTATGTGCATTGAGGACAATGCAGTTTGTAGGGGGAGGGGAATGTAACATCATCATTTTCAAACCCAAAACTAGCAGAGTATATTGTAGATGTAGTATATGGCTGAGATCCAAGTGATGTATAAATTAAATATAGTATATGGTTGAGAGACAAAGAAATCTAATATGTAAACGATGCAAATTGAATATAATGAATAGAATGTATTGCCAGTTGCAGATGGACGCGGACAAATATTTTGGGGCTAAGTATCCACAAGAGAGGGAAGGGGCCCAAGGGGGAGAGTTTAGCCATGTTTATTAAACATGAACCATTTCTTTCTAAATTATCCTTACCATGAACCTTCCATTAGTTGTTGAGTATTTTGGAGCCCAATCATTGAATTCATGTAAGAGGGTTGGTGTGAGAGTCACATATCATAGTTATTGAGAGCATGGTGGATAAGTACAATCAGTTTGGGGAAGAGTGAAAATCAAGCAAGAAAGAGAAAGAAGGGAAATTTGTATTGGTAGGAGACTAGGATTGGACATTCATGTTTTTTGCATAGAGAGTTGTTTTTATATGGAGTTTTTTGGCAAGCAATGGAGTTTGGAGTGTTGAAACTTGAAGTTAGTTTTTGTGGGAAAGTTTGGAAGCTGCTTGAAGCTGAAAATTCATGGAGGAGGTTGCATTCCTAGGAGTAACATGTTGTTCAAAATTTTCCAAGGAAGTAGGAATTTTGTTGTAATGTCCCCACTTTGGGACATCATCACAGTGCAGAGGTTTATGATGACCAGAGTAGCCAAATGGATGCTATAGAGAGTACAGGGGTTATTGAGAGGCATTGTGGGGTCAATCTTGCATTGCTCATAATATTCCATCATTATGAGCCATTCTGCACAGGTTGGCTTTGGTTCCATTGCATTCCGACGAATTCCATGATTTTGACTATTTTGAGCTATAAGTTAATTGAATTCACTCAAGAGGTCATTTTGGGCACATTACCTGGAGGAACATCTCAGTGTAATATCTCATTGAAATTAGGAGAAGAAACACTACAGGAAGGGGTGGTGAGAAGTGACTTTCAGTGGCCAGGGAATCCACAAGGAGAGATAAGGAGCTTTTCAGAGGTAAAAAGGTTAATTAATTAATTATTAATAAAATGAAGGTCACTTTGGAGGGACAAGGTGAGCCAAAAAGTATAAAGGAAAGGAAAGAGCCTCTACTCATTCATTCATGTATGATCATATTTTGATATCTGGCTTCTAGCTAGTGAGCCCAACATTGGGGGTTTTGAGGGTTTTGACTTAACAAACCCTAGAGGACGATTAGGTGGTGAAAGATTCCACCTAGCTTGTCCCAAGATTGGTATCAGAGATGAAATACTCTCCCACACCATTCTAGTTCGGTTCTACATCAGTGTAGGGGGGTTCTACACCAACCACAAGCACATGAAGGAGGAGGGGCGCACCATTGGGGGTTTCCAGCAAGGGGGGCACACCATTCTTGAGGGAAGGTTCGTTGTAGGAGTTTGAGAGGGATCTTGGACATTTGAGCATTTGGGTTTTACTTGCAGGGCCTTAGCCATGATTTCTAGCACCTCTTGAGAGAGCTTTATGGTTCAGATTATTTCCTAGAGCAGTGGGACGAATTGGAGAGAAGGAAGGCATTTTTGAGATTCATATCTATTCAGTTTAGAGGAGTTATCCATAGCATTTCGGCCTAAGACTTCAGGAGGGGGATCCTATCACCCCGAACTATCATTTGGCAAGTTTGGGCTCATTTGGGGGCCTCCTTCATCAGGGCCAAAATTGTAGGGTTTGGCAGTTTCAGGAGGGCGCAACTCAATTAGAGGATTTGGCATTTGGAGGAGTTTCCCTTGGTATTTCGGTTTGAGATTTCAAGAGAGGTTTCCACTCATCCCAATCTACAGTTCAACATCTTCAGTGTAGCATTTTGAGGTATTTGATAGTAGGGCCAAAATTGTAGGGATTGACAGTTCCAGCAGGACGTGGCATCTTCCAGTGGGGGTTTAACACTTCATACGGCCCAGATCTGCCTTGGCATTAGTATTCATCTATTATCCAGCCTTTGAGGCTTATAGTATCTTCCTGGAGCATTTTTTAGCAGCTCTATTGTCTATCTTCTTAGCCATTTGTTGAGCATTCCAAATCGACATCTTCATTGTAGTAGGTTTCTCTATTTCATGAATAAAAGCAAATTTGAGATGTTTTGGCTTGTCTATCATATTGCATATGGTTGAGGTATGTTCCATGGTTATATCATCTTGTTTATTGTTGCAATACAAATATATAACACATCAGTAAACACTAAGGCCGAAATCAAGAGGCCATCCGGAAAGTAAACACATCTAAACAAGTAGATCAACAAAGTGTTTGACGAAATACCACAACCAGAAAAAGTTTAAAAAGACACCAAAACCGTGATGATCCTGGCATAATGGCTTGGGATCATTACAGTGGTATCAGAGCTTAGATTCCAGCCAGCCTGTGGGAATTATCACATACATACAGAGCCATAAGGAGAGATGGTTAGGATGTGCCTTGAGATATCATGTTTGGAGATCATTTATCACGGCCTTAGCGAGGAAACTAGGGCTATAATAACCTTCCCACAATATGCAGCCTATAGAAATCCCCATTAGAACAAAGAGGATATTTTATAGGGGATCATCATAGCAGATAAAAAGAGAAAGGAAGTAGCTAGATGGTGGGAAGACCAAAGAAACCCCACGCCCAGTAGGAGTACACAACCTTGCTACAGTTGCAAGGGGCCATGGGAGCTAGATCATAGGTGCAGGGGTAAGGATCAGGAGTGCATTGTTGAGGCACACCATGATAGTGATGATGAGCAGTGTGAGGATGGAGCGATAGATTCTCCTCTAGAGCAGTCCGATGATGATATCGACTCTTGCACAGAGGCTAGTGATAGTGACTCTTGCACAGAGGCTGATGATTCTGACACGCTTGAGGAGGATAGTGACTCTTGCACACTTGTGGATACAAGTGATTATGGCATGCTTGAGGAGGAGGATGACCCATGTATAGTGGATAGACAGTCGGGTGGACAGGATGATAGCACCAGTACTTCAGCAGACATGTCACATGGTGTTGATGAACTTATGCCCCAACAGAGTGGTGATACTAGTGAGGACTCACACATGTTAGCACCTATAGATGACCAACATCCTATGGTGGTCGTGACCCATCTATCGTCTTTTCAGACATCCATGATATCCACGTCACAAGAGGATACTAGTGGCATGTCAAATAGGGTTGATGAGCCTTGTACGAGGGATGCACACCACATACATGTAGATCCACCGATCCAAGAGGAGATACAGGGAGTACAGACAGGGGACCTTACACATATAGATCAACCTAAGGAGATTGAGTCACAACTATTGGAGACTCCATTGGTTGAGAAGATGGAAGAGGCTGACAGGTTGATGGAGCACTTACTTCCAAGATCGACTTGCATTGATGAGGATGCACTCTTTACTATTCAGGATGACCATAGCATGTGTCTGGACACAACTACATGGGATCTAGGCGCAGATGATAGTAGCGGGTTGACTGCACAGGAGGATACAACTACTCACAGTGGATACAATATGATTCATAGAGAGCTAGCAGTTGAGGATGATGTGCAGTTACATATGGGCAGACCCAGTGGCGCAATAGACAGTAGGTAGTTCAACACTTTATCTTCTGCAGAGAGTGTTGTTGAGGATTTTAGTGATGGCAATAGCAATGAGAGGCATGAGATGGTACCTCAACATGAATATGATAAGGATTCACACCACTTATCAGGACAGTTGAGAGTTAGTGAGGCTATGATCATGACAACCACTAGACATATTGATGACATGCATGCATTACTGGTATATTACTACTGGAGAGCATCAGTGGCACATGGTAGTTCAGATGAGGGAATTTCCATGGAGGAATTTCATACTCTTAGGGAGAGAGTATCAATGATGAGGATTGACTACCAACAATTATTGACTGACAGGGACTACCTATTGAGGATTAGTGAGATGTATCATGAGGCTCTAAGAGAGCAGGAGTTGGAGGTAGAAAGAATTGCTCAGGAGTTGGAGAGTCCTTGGGGATTCTTGAGAGGCACGTAGACAAACTTTCAAGAATCTAAGTCTAGGTCAGACGAGCCTCTTGAGGAGATTTGTCAGAGATCCACTGCATCTGTCTTAGTTGACACTCAAACATATCATTCAGTCACGTTGCTAGGAGATGTTGATGATCTAGCAGAGGAGCACCAATTGATGGAGGACGCTTCCATTTGTGTTTCGAGAGTTGTTGACATCCATATAGAGGTTGATCCAATAGTACATCTAGGATTTGTGATGCAACATGAGTCTACGAGAGATGACATGAGTATGCCAGAGCATACGGTGATGAGTGATAGCTCATAAAGACATGCCGAGATGTATGGTGGGATTCAGAGGGGTGTATTGACTTGTAGGGAGGAGACACACTCAGGGGAGCATGTAGATACCACTCCTATGTAGCAGCACATGGATATGAGAGAGCACCTTCACCATATCAGCAGTTGCATGAGATATGAGAGATGGAGGTTGGTTGACCAGCAGTTGGGGGAGTTACTTTTGGTTGTACCTAATGATTGGATTTTAATGAGGGCTACAGGCGAGCGGTTATCAGGAGTATAGATAGATGTGCTCTTGGTAGAGTCCTTGATATTGACTGAGGCAGGTGGTATTTTTCAGCCCTACAATCAGCCATAAATGACTTTGTTACCTTTTTCTGACACTTTCATCATGGGCAGCAACATGAGGAGAGATAGATAGTGGCTGAGAGCATGGAGAGTGACCAGGATGAGACCACCTAATGAGAGTACTCTTACGGCATTCAACAAGATAGAGGTGGATCGTCATAGGAATCCAGCTGAGACATGGTGCATGATGGTGAGCACCATAGGCCAAATGATAGCATTGGAGCACAGAGGGCTTCAAACAGTGATCAGCCTGACACTGGAACAACCAACAGAGATTGGAAGTTATAAACTGCCAAGTTTTCCATGGGATCCAAGTGTTCATTTGGCTAGCAAGATGTCTTACTACACGGTGACCCATGTTGCGCCATAGAGCCACATATGCCACCATGGGTTGGTTTGGAGTGGGCCTACAAGGATTTGTCCAATGGAGCGAGGCATCTTTTCACTTTTGGTCATCATGATCGGATGTGGAGATGGTTGGATTGGTACTTCTTCTACAGAGATGTCTTTATTGATACAGTTTATGGATATCAGGTCCAATGGTCACAGGTATTTCAGCTGGAGGACCCAGGAGAGGAGGATTCAGGATGTATGCAGGGGGCAAACAGTCATGGTCAGAGTAGTGTAGGGCCAACATGGTGATCTTTGACAGAGATTAGCATGGAACCCAAGGATTGCAGGACAAAGAATTTCATTGACTGACGGGGGAGAGTGGACCATTACAGGGGAAATTTATTCTAACTTTCCATTGAGCTTCAGTGTTGAGAGGAGCACATCACTTGCGGGTGTCTCACGAAGGTCTTGCAACACCTCATTTGGGCATCAGCATGGGCAATTGATGGAGACCGTATGGATCTTGGTAGTTACTTGGAGGATGGATTTGTTTCGAGATGAGGCCATGCGTCATATGCAAGAGACTTATGGAGTTGGTGTATTGCAGAACTATGCGTCCTAGGAGCTAGTAGTTCATGACTTGATATGGGACCCAGGGGGCAGCATGTGTGATTGTTCATCTTTGGAGGGGTTTTACTATGTATTCCACAGGTGGACATGGGATCCTGGTATTATACTTGAGGGGATTCAATTACTGCTTGAGGACAAGCAATTTTCTAGCAGGGAGGACTATAATGTCCCCACTTTGGGACACCATCACAGTGCAGAGGTTTATGATGACCAGAGTAGCCAGATGGATGTTATAGAAAGTATAGGGATTATTGAGAGGCATTGTGGGGTCCAACTTGCATTTCTCATCATATTCCATCATTATGAACCATTACGCACAAGTTGGCTTTGGTTCCGTTGCATTCCGACGATTTCCATGATTTTGACTATTTTGAGCTATAAGTTACTTGAACTCACTGAAGAGGTCATTTTGGGCACATTACTTGGAGGAACCTCTCAGTGTAATAGCTCATTGGAATCAGTAGAAGCAAAACTATGGGATGGGATGGTGAGAAGTGACTTTCAATGGCCAGGGAAGCCACAAGGAGAGATAAGGATCTTTTCAGAGGTAAAAAGGTTAATTAATTAATTAAAGTGATTTAATTAATAAGTGATTTAATTAATTAATTAAATATTAATAAAATGAAAGTCACTTTGGAGGGAGAAGGTGAGCCAAAAAGTATAAAGGAAAGGAAAGGGCATCTACTCATTCATTCATGTATGATCATATTTTGATATTTGGCTTCTAGCTAGTGAGCCCAACATTGGGGGTTTTGAGGGTTTTGACTTAACAAACCCTAGAGGACAATTCAGTGGTGAAAGATTCCACCTAGCTTGTCCCAAGATTGGTCTCAGAGATGCAATACTCTCCCACACCATTCTAGTTCGGTTCTACATCAATGCAGGAGGGTTCTACACCAGCCACAGGCACAGGAAGGAGGAGGGGCACACCATTGGGGGTTTCCAGCAAGGGGGGCGTACCATTCTTGAGGGAAGGTTCGTTGTAGGAGTTTGAGAGGGATCTTGGACATTTGAGAATTTGGGTTTTACTTGCAGGGCCTTAGCCATGATTTCTAGTGCCTCTTGAGAGAGCTTTATGGTTCAGATTATTTCATAGAGCAGTGGGACGCATTGGAGAGAAGGAAGGCATTTTTGAGATTCATATCTATTCAGTTTGGAGGAGTTATCCATATCATTTCATCCCGAGACATCATGAGGGGAATCCTATCACCCCGATCTATCATTTGGCCGAGTTTGGGCTCATTTGGAAGACTCCTTCATCAGGGCCGAAATTGAAGGGTTTGGCAGTTTCAGGAGGGCACAACTCAATTGGAGGATTTGGAATTTGGAGTTTCCCTTGGTATTTAGGTTTGAGATTTCAGGAGAGGTTTCCATTCATCCCAATCTACAGTTCGACATCTTCAGCGTAGCATTTGGAGGTCTTTGACAGTAGGGCCGAAATTGTAGGGATTGACAGTTCCAGCAGGACGTGGCATCTTCCAGTGGGGGTTTGGCACTTCATACGACCCAGATATACCTTGGCATTGGTATTCATATCTTATCCAACCTTTGGAGGCTTATAGTATCTTCCTGGAGCATTTTGTAGCAGCTCTATTTTCTATCTTCTTAGCCATCTGTTGAGCATTCCAGATCGGCATTCAAATATATCAACTATATTACTTGCTATGAGTAGAATGATGCATTCAAATATCTATTTGTGTGTTGAATGTTGTTGAATGTTGTTTAGTTTGTTTTTTTTTGCACAATTATAGTAGTTACAATTACATTTTTAAGTAGCATAAACAATTGCATTGGTTTGAATGTCATGTTGTGTGTTAATTCCACATATAGATCTGGTATCTTAAATTTTAAATTGGGTCATTTTAGCAGTGACGTGACCCAGCTAGGAGTTGGGTATGTTACAAAAGTGAACATTGGTAATATCATACTCATTTTCTAATTTACATTCTTCCTTAACTACCTTTAGCTGAAGGACTACTATATCAAATTCACCTATATTATGATCTACTACAATTAATAATCTTTGAACTATTAGTCCCTTGGTGAAATTTTTAGGATACTGATACTTCCTAAATTGTTGTAATTTATTTTTGACCTTGGCTATCTCAAAAAAAAAAAAAATCAACCTTTGCCAAAATTTATTTAGTCTTGACTTTAGATTCTCTAGATTCAATAATTTATTATTTTATAACAATTTCAAACTTATAAGTTGTTGGACCATGACTCACCAGCATCAAAATACCTATAGAAACTAGGTATTCAAAAATTTCCTCTAAAAATAAAGTTGATTCATTAAATTCATCTTCCTTCTCCTTAACTATTTAATCAAAAGAAGAATTTATCCCTAGAATATCTTGATTTTCCTCTACCTTAATCTATAATATTAGGTCATCCAATCTTGCTTTATTCTAAACAAACCTACTTGATTCATTTTCTTCTTTTATTTTACTTCCCAACTATTGCTTCTTATGAGTTTCAACTAGTAACACTGCTTCTTCCACTTATTTGTGTTTGTTTGCATCAACGTCCTTGGAGGCTATTGACCTTGCAACCAACTCAACTTCACTCATGTCTTAATCATAGTCTACCATGATGACTTTATGTGTCATATTCTATTGTTTGGTTGGGATTTGAATTATCTCTTCTTTTATTTTTGGGGCCTTTTCAAGATTAAGTTGTTTTCCTTACATTATTTCTTGAAGTCCACTTCATCATTCTTTGTTAGCTAATCTTTCCAATTCCAAATTTGCATAATGATTGTATGGTGCATACTTAATTTCAATCCTCAAGTTATAAATAACATGATGAGGGTCATAATTTTATTTTTCTCCTAGATCAAATAGATTATAAGATTCCAAAACTCCTTCTACACTAGTTAGTGTTGACTTATTTTTAACTAGGATAGGAAAAACTTCAATAGGTAATGTAAAGGAAGTTTTTTAATCCCTAGGAACAATATATAGTAGATCAAAACTCAATCTCTACCTGATATATTCTACTGTAAATATTTAGGGAGTAATATAGATTAGTAATAGATACATCTCAACCTTAGATCCATAAATTCTAATAATGGCATGGTTTTGAGAAATGTATCAATCTCCTACTCTAGTATCAACACTTATTGAAACAATTTCTTACATTCTGGGAGCATTGTAGGAGGATGTTATCAATAAAAATATATATGTGTTGTATACATATGACATTGTTCATTATTTATTCATGATTAGTAGACAAAGCTATTTGATATGTATGTCTCTAGATGTGTGTAGAGATAGGAAGACATTTTCCAATAATCGTACACACAGGAAAAGGGTTGTATGATGAGATGTGACATGAGTACCATGAATCCCTAGAGAATATCTAGGTGTTTATTCCTGCCTACTAGCCTCCCTACCATGTAATAGGTTTAAAAACATATGTTTTATGTTTTTTCCCAAAGGTTACATGTTGCCATGAGGGTAGTTCATAGATTCGACCACTCACGAGGTTCTGTTGAGGGACACATAATAAGGATTCAATCATTATTCCTCAATGACCATTAGTCTCTCACTAGTGGTGAATGAGTTGGGTAAGTTAAATAACAACCAGAATTTAATACCCCAGGTTGTAAATGTACATATTTTTTTATAGGTTAGTGAGCCAAGATGTTTTGGGCTAAGGGGACTATAAATATATGTTTTGGGTTGGAGTTCTTGTATGATATTAGGTTGGATGCATTGTATGTTGAAATGTTAGTTAGCATGGCATTGTAAAATTTAATCATACTCAGATATATTAATAAAATACATCAATACTACAAACCAAGTTAGATAGAGAGTATGGCAAGATATGACTCCACGAGAGGGAAAGGGGGCTAAGGGATTAAGGAAAGGGGATAATTTTAGGGGCCTTAAGACAATGAATATAATTATATGTTCCTAATTCCTAATTCCTAAGTTATGATTGTTGGATTACTGAGAGGGAGGGTGAATCAATAATGATAAATTTATACCACTTATTAATCCTTTTAACCACAAGTTGTATTCCTTTAACTTATTCAACAATGTTCAACAGTTCATCATTAATATGTCATTTCATCATATAACATTAACATACATCAATGCATAATAACCAATAATAGACATATCCATACAATGCACAGTACACCAATATTTTATGTGGAAACCCAATGTTGGAGAAAACAATGGAATACTTTTCTTATATGTATTTAAGAATTACATTTACATTCAAGGAAGCACCAACTTCCAATTATCCATATCCAACTAGAAGGAGGCTTCAACCCCCTAGTTTCTCAAGCTACAACCCGAGGGAAGCTCCAACTCCCTAATTCTCTAGCTACAACCAGAAGGAGGCTACAACCCCCTATGTTCTCTGGCTACAAATAGAAGGTGACTTAAACAACCTAGTTCTCATGCTCCAACCTAAAGGAATATCCAACTCCCTGACTCTTCATCACCAACCGGAAGGAAGCTAGAACAACCCCCTTTCCTTGCCCCATCTTTCCACCCTGAAATTAAGTGCCAAATAGGTGATGAAACCATTGCCACACTATCACTATGAGATATAACACTGTAAACATATACCAATATGTGCCAATAACCTGTAACCAACCTGTACCAATAACATGTGATCAACCTGTACTAGTAACCATCATGTACCCACAAAAACCAACAGGTACGTGACATGTCTATGTTGCAGCTCGTGTATGTACGTGACCTGTCTATATTGTAGTCTACGTATGTACGTGGACTGTCTATACTATAACATGTGTATGTACATGGCATGTCTATACTGCAACCTGCATACACCCTAAAAAATATAGGGTTTTCACTCTTCTGAAACTCGAACCCTTTGTTGCCTCTGTCACATCAACCTACAACATGTCCCAATCTATACCAATCAACCTATTCTAACAATAATGTACATAAAACACTCACAAAAATTGTACCATCATAAGTTCATCAACCATGCACATAACAATACCTCATAACCATCATCAAAAATATGTCCCAATACTCTCCTCAATAGACCAAATCTCAATATCTCAAGAATATCAATCAAACCATGTGCATCTATTATATCTCTCTAGTCATGTTTCATTCATGTGCATGCAATCATAATCATGTGTAACAACTCTCACATGGACTAGACATCAAATCCTTCACTGATATGAAACCTCAAACAACACCAACAACTTCACAACCAAAAACCCTCAACCATGTACCAAAAAATACAAGCTATTCCTCAACACTTAAACCAACAAGATGTACCAATGAATAATACCAAACATACCAATGTTGTATTTCTGTAAATCTAGCTCGTACCATAAGCGTCATTGTTGGTTACTTCTTGTCTACGCGAGGGTTATCAAACCCAGTGTTCAGGTTGATTGTGACCAAAAAAACCCTCAAGACACCAACCCTTTCAGCATCACCTGCTTGTGTAGATGAAGTCTCACGAGAGGTATCTATTGGGGCTGCAAGAACTAGGTTTTTGCAGTAGTAAGGGAAAGGGAGGTTGATGCGTGACTCATTCTTGTCGATCTTAACTTATGTATGTTCTTGATATTTACCTAAACTTTCACAACCATACATGAACATTCCAACATAACCAATTCATGGACTAAATTCATTCTGCGAAGTATATCATCATTCATGAATTCATAAAGACAAGTAAGAACACCAACTATGCATGAAGTTCCTCTATCCTGTGAATGGGTAATCTGTAGACCACGATATTAAGTTGGCCTAAGGCCGCAAGTTGTTCCTACAATTCCCCCATTGGCAACTCCAATGTGGTTGCCTCAATCTGTATAGTGCAATAATCCCATGAGGGTTGGACAAGAGTTTCCTACGCACCGACCTCAGTTGTCCTGTGTGTTGTGGATGGGTCATCCCCTGTCGTAGGGTCTTTCACCACGCACGTTTTTTCCAACAACTTTTGCAAGACTCCTAAGTGATCTTGGACCTTCTTCTGGTGATATTCGTGCTTTGTCACACCTTCCCCCCACATATATTCAGTGGAATATTGGATCAAGTCCCCAATGCACTCTATATCATCATCAGTCAAAATGAAAAAGGGAGCCTGTCACTGTTCTTTTTCTTTATTTCATGCTCCCCTTGTCTTCTTTGGCATCCGTCTGGTCTGTTGTGACTCTTGATCTTTCCTTTTAAGGCCAACTTCAGGGGCTTTTTTTTTTGGGTGTTTGTCCGTGCCATTTGTGCAGCTCTAATCTTCTTCCTCCTCATTTTTTCCTTTGTCTTCGTCCTCCTGGGAGGACTGTGGCTTGTCAACTGTTTTCTTCCAGTAGTCCTCCCAATCATTGATAATGGAGTGCACCTCTTCCAATATTAGTTGATAATTGGTTGGTAATTCCTGTCGCGCAGGATCCTTCTTAGCTTGCACATAGAGGTGGTTCATGCCTACTATGAACTATGCAATGTCTCGGTAGGTGATAACGGATTCCTCAAGAATCTGTATTGTAGTCTCTACCACTTTTGTGATTAACTGTAAATATGAGTAAAAAACAATATTGGTATCCATTTATTGTTGCTTTATGGTGGAATGCCATAAGTTGGCATATCTAGAAGCATAGGGAATTCGACCTGAAACTCGCATGCACTGGTAGAATGCGGGCTCCTTCCATCTGACCAGCACAATAAGAATAAGTAGCCATGCGTAATGAAATTCCATGCCTTTTTCCCGGGATTCTGTGCAATCCTGCAAGAATTGATTATGAGGAAAGTTTCCCATTTGATCTTCAAGTCTTCCTTGCATCTCTTTGTTGCGATGATGACAATCGTTGGGACCTCATCCTTTCGACATTTACGTAATAAATGGTAGACCAAAACTTGCGTCGTGAACTTTACCTATGGGTCATTGATGCTCTTTACATCCATACCACGTTTGCCTCAGAATGTATCGTACTTTTATTTTGTGGGCTCAGAGAGGGCTCACTCTCCCATTTTTATAAACAATAAGGCCGAGTCTTTGCATTCCTTGCTCAACCCTGTAATGCATGAAATTAGTGTTGTATCAATTGAAACTAGGGGATCTATCCAAAGTGTTCCCCCATGGATGAAACTGAGAAATACCTTGACACAATCATTGATTTCGATACTCTATCTGAAATGTGGAATTTCGAACAACTTAAGTATCCCAACTTTCTCCAGACCTGATTCTCATGCCTGCGCTTCCACCCGAGTTTTTCCTATAGTGGGGTATGTCTTTGTGCATAAATATTGATCCCTGGCCAACTCAGGGAACTTCTGCCTGTTTGTGATGTCATGATCCATAAAATTCAAGTTGGCCACCTTGTTGAGCATGTCCTCATCTTTCCTAACACCCTTTCGGACTGGTGCTATGGGTAATGGATATTTCGACGGTACTGTCATTAAGGGCACGTCATCCATCCTCAGAGGTAAATAATCTATGCAATTTTTTTTTGGAGGTGACAGAGCTTAAGGTCCGAGCACTTCTTCGACCTCAACATCTACTGGTTGCTTAGACTATTTTCTTGTTGCACTGAAGGGTGCTTCTACTCTCGATGGTGACATTTCTGATATCTGTTGAGCTTGCGGATGAACTCTCTATATTTGTGTGAGTTGTCGTAACTTGTCCTGGGTCACTCTGTTGTGTTCTCTCTGGATTGCATGCAAATATAACTTATAAATTCCTTCCCACTTAGTTTATGGTGTATTCATGCCAAGTAGACCCGTCTTATCTTGCCTTAACTACCTTGTCCAATCTAGAATTAAAATGGGTAAATGGTTAACTAAATGATCTTTAAGTGCCAAATCCACCTTATCATCCTCCTTACGTATTGTTGATCACTCTAGGATTTATGGTGACTTTTTGGATTTAATGTTGCTACAGTTATTTAATGACCCGTCACGATGGCCATCCAACTGTATTTTTTGTGCCTAATTGTATTTAATGGTCTTTTCGTGTCACCCCGCACAATACTTTGTTTCTCATCACAGGCAGGCATGTCCCTATATTCTCGTGGAACTTTGACACAATGTTTACTTCTTGTATGATGATCATTCCAACTGCGAAAGTTCTGATACCTTGGGATTCTTCTTACTCTCTTCCTTTCTCTTATCACCAACTTTTTATGGTTTTTCCCTTTTTCTACTTTTTATGTGGTTTTTCTTGTTTTTCTTGCTACTATGGTACATCTACTATAATACAGGGGTTTCTATGTTGCACAAGTCACTGTGCAGATGGTTGGTTGTCTCTATAGATCTTCAGTTGACTTCCATTCACCATTTCATCCAAGATATGTCCATCCAAGGTTCCCAACCATGTAACACCTGTCTCTGTTATCCAATGGATCACCTACTGCCCTAACAAGTGCATGCAAAACTTCCCTGGGTGTTGTAGATACTTACTGTTGTAGAGTAGTACCAAGTCATCGACTTGGCATTTCTTGGTCTTAATATGTCAATCATGTCAGGAATTCTCTATGGATTTATGCACCTATTGATGGAATCTAGCCAAAAACCTGTCCTCCTCCAGTTGGACTAACTGGGCCAATCTCTCCTCTATTGCACCTGCGTCTGAAAGCTCTATGATTGCTACAATGCGTAGACTAGGTACAATGACCTCCATTGGCATTACTTCTTCATGTCCATAGACCAACCATAACAATGTATTCCCTATCAGCTTCTTACTTGTAGTTATGTATTCCCATAATATCACAGGGATGCATAAGTCCCAATCATCTCTTCCAACATTGCAGATCTTGGTCAACACATTATCCAATATTTTATTGAAAGCTTCTACTGTGCCATTATCCTAAGGGTGATATGGTGTACTTTTGTGATGATGAATATGAAATTCCTCAGTTAATGTAGCAATGGTTTGGTTAAGAAAGTGCATATCATGGTCGTTAAGTAGTATGCATAGACATCCAAACCTGGTGACTACATTCTCAAATAGAAACTATGCAAAAATATCTACAGTGCAATCAATAACATGTTCTACTTCTTCCCACCTAGTTAAATGCTCAGTTGCAGTGATGTTGTTCCTTGCTCCTAATCTCCTTGCTTGTGGGTTGATTGGACCCACAAAATCAATATCCCACTTATTGAATGCTTGCAACACAACTTGTGGATTTAAGGGAATTTCATCACGTCGAGATGGTTTACCCACTCTTTGGCATACGTCACAAGACTGAAAATAGTCCTTCACGTCTTTCAATAATGTAAGCCACTAAAGCCCTGTGCATAAAATATTTTGCATCGTTGCTTTTCATGCATAATTTTTTCCAGCAATGTCGATGTGTGCTTCCTCCAATATGGTTGTCCATTTGTTTTCTAGTACGCAACACCTTAGGATTCCATATATGCCTAACCTATACAAGTTCCTTGTAATTAATTGATACTTTGTTGCCTTGATGACCAATTATTTCTTCTGCACCACCATCATGTCGAAGGGATCCACACATATATGTAGAAACTCCACAATGTCCTCGAAATAATCATCCACCATATTGACTGCAAATAACTGTGCATCCAAGAAATTATCATTCAAATTTCCTGCATCCTCTCCTGTCAATATCTGTGAGAGATGATCGAGTCTTGCATTCAGTTTCCCAAGTTTTATGATGATCTCAAAATCATATTTCTGAAATAGTAACAACCATCTGCATATTCTACCTCCTAAGACAGGATTATTGACTAAGTATTTTAATGCAGAATGGTCTATGTACATCTTGAAGTGAGACCCAAGTAGGTAGTTTCTGAACTTTTGAAGCGCATAGACCATGGCTAGGTCTTTCTGTTCGGTAGTGGTATATTATTTTTTAAATATAGATAGTTTCCTACTTGCGAACGCAATCAGATGATCGATTGTGCCTTCACCCCGTTGTGACAGTACTTCTCCTAGTGCAATGGATGATGCATCAACATGGACATTGAACTCTTTTCCCCAATATGGAAGGGCTAAAATAGGTGTAGTGACCAGTCTCTGCTTCAGTGTGTCCGACCCCTTCTGGAAATCCTCATTCCATTGGAACTTGACTTCTTTCTTTAGAAACTTTTCCATGGGTGTTGTAATCTATGCACTTACTTCTTCTTCATGTCCAAAGTGTATCTGCATGAGTCTACTAAATTGTGCCCAGTTGTTAATACTCTTTCTATGTGCGGTCCATTGTTTAGCTAGAGTTTCTTTTAAGACGACATCTATTGTTAACATCCTCTATTGTTCAGGTACCTATAATTCAAATTATTTTATAAACATATTAACTTCTAGTCCATCGTATCTAGGTGGGTCATAGAGTTTTGTGCCAATCTAGTGCAAGGATCGGTTTATACGAGAACATCGTCTAGTTGATAATTCATGCATCCTCTGCTGCCAATTCTCTAGACCAACTTCTAAATCTTATGCGCACGAACTAAAAATTCTCCAACTGAGCACCCCATCCATTGTTGGTTCGACATAATCCTCCATCCAAACAGTAAGATTATATAAATTGTCCATGTTGTTATCTCTTACCGACTCTCTATATCTCTTCCCTTCTAATGGGTCCAAGGGTGCAATAACCTTTAGATCCCCAACCTTGAATATCATCTCCCTTCTTTTCAAGTTAATAATTTCCTAGTTATCAACTACCCATTCTAGTCCCATTAAATATGGATATGGTTAACTAGCATCTATGATGTCAATTACTTCAAAATTTGCCATGCTACGCACCCCATTGATGTTTACAGGTACCTTTGTCAGTCTCCCGATCGACACTATCTTATGTTGATTCGCAAGACTTAACTGGATAGGGGACCATATCAATTTAGGTTCACCCATCATACCCCATGTCTTCTTAGGTAGTATATTGAAATCTGATCCTAATTCTGGTATAACACTATCCACATTATATTCCCCAATCTATGCATTAAACTTGAATTCCCCATTGGTTCTCTTCCTGTGCAGTACTTGGTTTACCATTCGATGTGTGATAGGGTTGTCCCTTCCTTTTGTGCAATGATAAATCATTTTGTATAATATACTAAGTGCATTTCTATCCTTCATTAGTTCTACACAACTCCTTAAGAAATTGGTTAGTGTACTTACTTGCGCACTTGGATTTTCAGGTACCGTTGGGTCTTCTATATGAGGTAGCAATGATGTGGATGCTTCCCCATGTGGTTCAATTATTTCCTTTCATGCACTTTGATATGTCTCTTTTTCCTACTAAGGGTTGAATGCTGGCATAGGCCCCATGCAAGCTCCTCCACATGTAACGATTGCGATTTTTGGTCCTTCACTATGTTTTTCAACTGATATCATTTTCGCATTCTAGTTCTGATGCAGATTATGATTTGGGTTGCGTCTAGCATGCCATTTTTCAACTAGTTGGGGAAGTTCCTCTGTTGTGTGATCCAATGCTATGAAATATGTACACATGGTACACGTTTTCTGCTAATCTCGGGCCAAGTGTCCTGGTTGATTACAGTTATAACAGATAATTGGTCCTCGTCCTCCTCGACCAAAATTCCCTCTACTTCAGCCTCTACCAAATTTTTCTTTGTTCCCCTAATTGAAATCTATTTGAGTGTTATATTGTGCACCACTCCCATCCACACTGATATTCTCTTCCTGGATCATGTATATACTGATGCGTGCTCCCTTAGTAGGCCAAACGCATGACAATCCTTTTCGTCATGTCCTACCAATTTGCAAAAGTTGCAAAACAAGTTATTTGGAGTACTCTAGTATTTCTAGAGTAATGGAAACTCAGTGGGATGATGACCCCATTTCCTAAAGATATTGAAGTATCCTCCTCCGGGTAGTGGGATCGGTGCACCTGCTACTAAGTACTACATGAGAGTTGGGAATTCATCCTTGTGGTGTCCCTCCATCCTACACTTGGTACACCAAATTTGTTCTTGTTTTCCCCTTCCTTTGGTAACCTCATCTAGCTAAATTGTTAATGTGGATAACTGTGTCTGAACTTGCGCCATTCCCCCAGTGTCTCATGCCGCTGACAACTCTAATTTCATTGTGATTTCCAATTCCTCGAGCTGCGACGCAACCTTCTGTTGAATTAGTGGGCTACGAATGTGGGGTAGTAAACCTACAATGAACCACTCTTGATGTTGTTGATATGGAATATGGAAAGTAGGTCTTCCCATTACATGCTTAAAGTGTTGATCATAATCCCATACTAACTCTGTTTGCACCTACTTGATCTTCTTTAGTTTAGTAATATACTGCGATTCTGACTTCGACTTTTTGAAATCCTTTAATAACACTTGTTTTAGTTATGCCAAAGTCATGTCCTGTCTAGTTTATCTATTCCAAAGTATTGTCCTCTATGGTAAGTGTAGTACGTCCCTATAACTTTGTGTACCATACTAGCGCACGACCCCTAAACGTTGTCTCTAACTACACAATCTTCATTGGTTAATCCTGTATGTTTTTAGTGGCCCAAATTGTTTCGTAGACAAACAAGTGTTGTTCTAGGTCCTCTTACCCTACTGCGTTGAATTCAGGTATTCTAAGAGTATTATCTATCCCCACCATGTTGGCCTATGTATTCCCTCCTCTTGGTGATGTTGGTACACTCTGATTTTGACTCTGTGCACTACTCCCACTATTTTGATTAGTATTGTTATGTCCTCCTTGGCTAACTATTATAGCTTTTGACAAGTCTTCAAATGTTATTTCTGATTGTGGTGACACACATGCGGTCATGGATTCAATGCAAGATCTTGTCTGAGTAGGACTTTCTGGATCTTCTATTACTGAACTAGACTGGCACCCCTCTTCTCCTCCTCCTATATCATCTATCTCTACAATTTGGACTTGTGTGCAAGGTTCCCGTACTTCTGGCTCACTGTGCGACTCTTCTCTCCCAGCCCTAGTATTTTTCCTTTTATACCTCCTTCCTCGGTGCAACTCTCCAAATTCATATTCTTCCTCTATTGTACTACTTTCTTTCATCCTCAGTCCCTTCCTTCCTTTTCCATGGCTTCCTCACTTTTCTCAGGCGATCCTTCTATTATCCTCCAACTCCCCTATGTGCACAAAGCCCGTTTAGTTGTCAGACTTCAATATCATCACATGTTTTTCACATAGTACAATCTTTATCCACATATTCAATGATTTCAAGAACCTTCCATGTGGGCCTTTGAAAAATTTCCTCTCTACAACATTATATGACCGAATTCAATCAACAACAAATTATGTAACATAACCCCCTAGTATATTATCCAACCAAAATCAACTGCTCGAGTAGTTGAGTTACTTACCGAATTTACTTGTCTTACCAATTTCAGAGTCCAATTCTTCGATGTTGCAACACTAAACCTTCCCGTCTTCTCTACTAACCTTTCTAGCCACTCGGTCAGAATTTCTGGGAATTCACAAAAGAAAATTTCATGTTGATTTGTGAACACATACTTTTGCATCCATTTCTCATCACTCATCTGAGGGTTCATGTTCTCTTGTTGCGTGAAATCCCATTCTTTTCGTTCCAACCAATCCGTGATTTGTTTCTTATTTGGCCTCCAAAACATTCCCTTAGTCGCAAATTCTCGATCCCGACAATAGAACAATTTGTTGGTTGCTTCTTGTCTATGTGGGAGTTATCAGACCCATGGTTCGAGTTGACCGTGACCAACAAAACCCTCAAGACACTGGCCCTTTTGACATCACCTGCTTATTAAAATGAAGTCTCACCTGAGGTATCTAATGGGGCTGCAGGTTTCTGTAGCAGTAAGGGAAAGTGAGGTTGATGCACGACTCATTCTTCCTAATCTTAACTTATGTATGTTCTTGATATTTACCTAAACTATCACGTCCATACATGAACATTCCAGCATAACCAATTCATGGACTAAATTCATTCTTTGAAGTATATCATCATTCATGAATGCATAAAGACAATTAAGAACACAAGACACAATATCATTTCTAAACTCCTTATTTATTCATCTTCTTTCTAACTATTACATTCATGATTCTTCCATAACCTTAATTCTCTTTCGTGTGCATACTCACACACTTACATACGCATATCTATATATCTCACTCTATATATCTCTATATATTTCCCTCTCTATCCCAATCCCGTTACATATTTATACCCAAAAATATAGGGTTTCAAGTTCTATTCTTATCTATCCCAAAATAACCCGTTATAATGCATGGCATATCCAACTTCGGTTAACTGGCTATTTTTCTTCGTCTACTTCTTTTTCTTTATACAAGTTTTATGTTGTCCTTCTATTTTTGGAAAGTCTCACTATCATTGTTTGCACTTCCTTTTCTCGCTCTCTTTCTTTATCCTTCAATATTTGTGCTATCTTCGTCCTTCTATGCCCTTTCTATCTTTTGCACGAGTCCTTATTTCTACACGATTCCTTCCTTTTGCATGCTTTCTTCGTATTTAGATTCTTCCCAAAATTATATCCAAAGTTGTCTGTCCAACATCCATACAACCAACAACCTCTCTAGGGAAAATCCTCAAAATCCCATAACCATATCTCATGGAGACAATAATATCCAATTACACATAAGAATATGACACACCTTTTGAACCGGTAGATAGATTTGTTGTACCTTATCACTGTAGACCTTCCTAGGAGCTTGCTTTCATACTCTAGAGCCCTGGAATACTCATCTCCTCAAGCTTTCATGGCTTTCTCCAACTGTACACACCTTATTCTCCTTCATCCCACATATATACGCTCCTTTCTCCACTACAGCCTATGTACACCTAAAAAAATAGGGGTTTTCAGTAAATATGCAACTCCAAAACTTTCGTCGTCAACCCTACTTTGGTGCCTCAGACTTGCATAACTTTAGATGTATCAATGAGTACCTAAAATAAACTTTTCACAAATAATATATATTCAATGCGCTCATTGGGTTCAAATAGGAGACCCTTTCTCTCTTATTTATACTCTCTAAGTAGATTCCTCAAGGGGTTACCTTCTAACTAACATTACCCAAGTTCCTTCTTTTAGGACTAACCCATTTCTAACCACTTGTCCACTTACACCCACTTTATCCACAAATAATAAACTCACCACTTCTAGTTGCAACTGATTTATTTTTAATCATTTTCTTTATGCAATAACTTAACCCATGATTAACTCCTAGTTTCACCCACTTTGACTAGTAAACTTCTTCTATGAGATTCTAGAATAAATCGACTTCTTTGACCTTCTAAGGACTTCTAGATAACTCATGAGGGTTCTCCAAATTCACAATGCCATAACTCTCTAACCATGAGGAGTTATGTGACGTTCCACGTATCACCAAAAATGGCACGACGTGTACTATCCATCTAGGATAATTTTACCTGCATATTCACTGCTATTCATGCCTTTATACCTCAAACAAACTCGGGTCTCTTACCCATACCTTTTTTCTACCGTAATTCACTACCAAACTTCTCCAAGGGTTGACATCAATCTACAATATCACTCTTCAAGGGTTAACATCAATGACAACCAACAATCCAAACCATTTGTCCATAAACCTAATCCAATTTTCCAACAACCTCCCCCTTTGGAATTGATGGCAATACCAACATTTATTGCAACACTTAGTCATGGAAACACTGTCATCTATCCTCATCAATGTTTCTATCTCTCCCCCTTTTATATCAATGGAAAAGGGTATCTCCCTTTGGGGTTGCTCCCCATGTTTTCATGCCTCTGATTACTCTCTCTCTCCTTTTGACAAAGGATTAAATCCCCATGTCAATATGTCTCCTCCTAACACTGAACTTGCTCTAACCAATCATGGAAAAAAGCTATCTCCCCATGTCTTTCTTTCTAGGTCTCTATCTTTGATGACTTATCTACACGTTTTTGTGTAAATCAATGTAGGTCTTATTGTACCTGGTTCCTTTTGGAGTTATTGTTGATTGATGCTTCCTTGTGTAATCAACTGACATGTATGAAAAACATTCAAATATTCATGTATCATTATCATCTATTATGATAATGTTCCTTTATCTATGAACCACTTTATGAACCACTCTTTGAACAAATATGCGAAACTAATATATGAATCCATGTTATCATCCACTATAATATATACATCCAAATATGATAATCCATCTATGTCGATATTGTCCAAGACTCTGCTACTCAACTATCCACAATGTTGAAATATTCACTGCTGCAATCAATTAGTCTGTCATATTGAATGTACTTCTACTAACTGATTGCTCACAATCTGTCTTCTCGAACTCTGCAAGCTTCTCGAATGATGGTTTTCTAATCTGTAGCAACTACTACACTAACTCCCCCTATCTAATATTCATATTACCCTGGAGTCTCCAAGCCAAATGACTCGGAACAATACTCGTTTTGATGCAGAGTCATCTTCCTCTTCATCTATAGATACATCTTCCCTTTCTGAATTCTATCATCATTCTGAGTGTTTATTGACTTCTAACACTTTATTATTTTCCTGTAAAGTCGTCATGTTCTTGTGTTGTTGCAAATATTGAAAGTACGATTCCTTGGACTTGTTCTTCTTTTACCTGCTCCTCTTGTTTTTCACTTCTTCTCCAAACCTTCTTATGTCCCACATCAATATTTTCTTCCATGGGAGGCCTTATCATGCTTCTGTAGTTTCAAGTTGTGTGTACATAGTTGTGGCATTTGTAACATTCAATATTTTGTGGGGCCACATAATCATTTCTTGCCTGATTATTTCTTTCATAAGCCTTGCAATCTGCAACCTTATGTCCAAAGTTAGTACAATAAAAACAATGACCATAAAATAAATTTACATACCTATGAGTGAATGAATTTCCATGCAGTGTAGGACTTCTGTAATTCTTCCTTGGCTTATCAATATCTTCTCTTTGGTTGTAATGATTGAATCTTCCTTACTGCTTAAATGTAGAAGGTATTTTGTATTTATTTCTTTCTGATTCTTGTTGACCATGATTCCTTCCTTTGAGAACTTCTGCATAACTATTTTGTATTTTTGCTTTCATCATGGAGCTTGAACCTTTATCAGTATGCATTTGGTTGTATCCTAGTCTAGACCTGTCATAGTATGGATTTTGATTGTTGAAGATCTTATCCAATGTTGGTGCTATCTTGGTGCATGTTTTTCTTTTGAATATTTTTTCTTAGAGTGATTTCTTTTGCTTCCAACCTTTCAATCATCTTCTCCTTCTTTGCTAGATGAATTCTGAGTGTTTCTTAAATCCTTCTATCTTCTTCAACCTGAACTTTTAGCTTCGTAATTATCTGCTTGACTTCCTCTGAGTTGAGATTCTCGGTTTCTCTTACTTTTAGCTCTTTATTGAGTGACTTGTTTTTCTTTCTTTCATTCCTTAGATCTTCTAAGGAACTAGTTGATTATGCTCTGAGATCGACTTATCCTTCTTCTTATAAACTATCATAGTTTCTTGTTTGATTTTCCTTAGCCATGAATAGTAACTTTTCTGAATCATTGTCGATTTCATCATCTTCACCAAATTAAGAACTGTCTTTTCTTGAGTATAGATTTTTCTTGAAGGATTTTTTTTTTTTTTCTAGTTTCCCTTTTGATATATCTTTTCTATCTTGGGATCTTCCTCTTCATCTCTCTCTAAATTTATGGCATAAGGACACTTATTTGCAAAATGAACAATTCTACCGCAATTAAAACATTTCAACAAAAGCTTACCTTTATATTTACATGTTCCCTTTCATAATTTTCTTACAATTTTTTCCATTTCTTCATCTTATTCTGAATCATTGTTGCAACTACATTCTGAATATGGATTTTTCTTGCAAACTGACTTTGATTGTTGCTTGTTACTTTTCTTCATGTTCTTATATGCCTTGAATGCAGCTTCCCGTGTAACCAGATTGTCTTGTTCTATCCTCATCTCACAAGCTATGAGTATCCCATGTAGCTCATCCATGGTCATTGTATCTAGATCCACTCTTTATTCTAGGGTTGAGATCCTTCAGTCAAATCTCATTGGTAGATATCTTAATTCCTTTTTAACAACGACCAATTCCTTTATCTCATCTCCCAAGCCTTTGATGTCATTTACTACCTCATTGATGCATAGAAAGTGGGATGCTATGTTTTCATCTTCATTCATATTTAAGTGTTCAAACTTTTCTCTGAAGATTTAAAGTTTGGCTTCCTTAACTTTTTCATCTCCTTCATAGATAGTCTTTATTTTGTTCCACATTTCCTTCGTAGATTCATAATGAATGATTTTAGTAAATATTGATTCATCTACACCATTCTTTATAGCATTCTTGGCTCTTGAATTATTTTCTGCAAGTTTCTTTTCATCCTTGTCTGTTGGGGGAGTAGATGATGCTTTTTATCCATCCACCACTAATTTCCAAACATCGAATCCCTATGCATGTATGTATGTCTGTATTTTCCTTCTCCAGAGTGCATATTTCTCACCATTAAATTGTGGTATCCCAACTCTAGCATGATCCATGATCTCCTTCTAGTGGTTAAATTGTTTCTTGAAGGACATGCTCTGATACCAATTGTTGGATTATTGAGAGGGGGGGTGAATTAATAATAAAAAAATGTATACCACTTATTAATATTTTTAACCACAAGTTGTATTCCTTTAACTTATTCAACAATGTTCATCAGTTCATCATTAATATGCTATTGCATCATATAACATTAGCATCCATCAGTACATAATAATCAATAATAGACACATCCATATAATGCACAATGTAGCAATATTTTACATGGAAACCCAATGCGGGAGAAAACCACATAATTATTTTCTTATATGTCCTTAAGACTAACATTCAAGGAAGCACCAACTTTCAATTCTCCATCTCCAATTGGAAGGAGGCTCCAAACCCCTAGTTTCTTAGGCTACAACCCCCTATGTTCTCTGACTACAACTATAAGGTGACTAGAACCACCTAGTTCTCAATATCTAACCTGAAGGAAGCTCCAACTCCCTAATTCTCTGACATCAACTCGAAGGAGGATACAACCCCCTTTCCTTGCCATGTCATGCTACCCTAAAATTAAGTGCCAAATAGATGATAAAACCATTGCCACATTGTCATTGTGAGATATAACACTGTAAACATGTACCAATTTGTTCCAACAACTTATAGCCAACTTGTACCAATAACATGTGATCAACATGTACCAATAACAAACTTGTACCCACAAAAACTAATAGTTTCATGACCTGTCTATGCTACAACTCGCGTATGTACACAACCTGTCTATACTGCAACCTATGTATGTACGTGGCTTGTCTATACTGCATCCTGCTTACACCCTCAAAAAGCTATGTTTTTCACTTCTTTGAAACTCAGACCCTTTGATGCCTCTATCACATCAACCTGCAACATGTCCCAACATGTACCAATCAACCTGTTCTAACAAACATGCACATCAAACACTCACACAAATTGTACCATCACAAGTGCATCAACCATGTACATCACAATACCTCATAACCATCATCAACAATATGTCCCAATACTCCCCTCAATAGATCAGATCTCAATATCTCAAGAATATCACTCAAACCATGTGCATCTATATCTCTCTAGTCATGTGCCATAGATGTGCATACAATCATAATCATGTGTAACAACCCTCACATGGGCTAGACATCAAATCATTCACTAATATGCAACCTTAAACCACACCAACAACTTCAAAACAACTTCACAAACAAAAACCCTCAACCATGTACCAAGAAATACAAGTTATTCCTCAACACTTAAACCAAAAAGATGTACCAATGAATAATACCAAACATACCAATGTTGTATTTCTGTAAATATATTTCATACCATAAGTGTCATAAAACCAACATCCTCTCTAGGGAAAATCCTCAAACTCCCATAACCATATCTCATGGAGACAACAATATCCAACTACACATAAGAATATGACATACCTTTTGAACCTGTAGATAGATCTGTTGTACCTTATCACTGTAGATCTTCTTGGAAGCTTGCTTTCAGACTCTAGAGCCCTGACATCTTCATCTCCTCAATATTTCATGACTTTTCCCAAATGTGCGCACCTTATTCTCCTTCAGCCCATGTACATACACACATTTCTCCACTGCATCCCACATACACCTCAAAAACTAGGTTTTTTTTAGTAAATTTACAACTATGAAATTTTCCTCGTCAACTCGACTTTGGTCCCTCAGACTTGCATAGCTTCAGATGTATCAATGTGTACCTACAATAAACTTTTCACAAATAATAGATATTCAATGTGTTCATTAGGTGCAAATAGGAGACCCTTGCTCTCTTATTTATACTATCTAAGTATCTTCCTCAAGGGGTTACCTTCTAACTAACTTTACCCAACTTCCTTCTTTTAGGGATAACCCACTTCTAACAACTTGTCCACTTACACCCACTTTATCCACAAATAGTAAAATCTCCACTTCTAGTTGCAATGGATTTATTTTTAATTATTTTCTTTGTGCAACAACTTAACCCATGATTAACTCCTAGTGTTACCCACTTTGACTAGTAAACTTCTTCTAGGAGCTTCTAGAATAAATTGGCTTCTTTGACCTTCTAAGGGCTTCTAGATAACTCATGAGGGTTCTCCAACTTCACAAGGCCATAACTCTCTAACCGTGAGGAGTTATGTGATGTTCCACATATCACCAGAAATGGCATGACATGTAGTATCCATATAGGATAATTTTACCTGCATATTGATTGATATTCATGCCTTTATACCTCAAGAAAACTCTGGTCCCTTACCCATAACTTTGTGCTACCAGACTTCTCCAAGGATTGACATCAATCTCTAAGGGTTGACATCAATCTACAATATCACTCTTCAAGGGTTGACATCAATGACAACCAATTTTCCATCAACCTAATCCAATTGTCCAACAATGATTTTATGCTAAAGTTCCCAAGTAATGGGGTGAGTTACCAAGTGGCAGGGAAGTGGTTATTTGATTACCGCTTGGAAAATAGAGAACATGCATATTTAAATATTGGGATTAGTGAGGAAGCCTCATTTATTCCATCATTCTCACCATTGCTTGTGGGGTGTGAGCTGAGGAGATATTGTGAATGTGTTAGCTTGTGAACCTTGTGAATCCTAGGTAGATTTAGGTGTACAATTCCCCTTGCGTTTCCTTGGGGAAGGATGGAGCCTTGGAGGGGGAATTGTTGGTAATAGGTTTCCCTGGGTGTGAGGCCTAGAGGGTGTCTGGAGACTCCTTAGTGAAACTATATTTTTTGAAGCCACAATGCTCTAAGACTTCATGGTCGACCTATGTTGGAGCCATATAAGAGAAGTCAGACAACACAAGGGACTACAGTGCAGAGAATGAGGTACATTTACTTGGGTTGTGCAGGTTGTGGGGAATGAGAGGCTATAGGTTGAAACTATTGTTGGATTTGGTACCTTGACCTAGCCATTATTGTGCCAACTGTTAAACCAAAGTTGGATTAGGTAGTCATTTCTCAGGTGGAGTCATAGCCCCAACTTAGAGGTGACATGTTGTTGATATTTATAGAACAACGATGTCTATGGTTGGGAGGAACGTTTGAGGTCTATAGTCAATTGGTGCTTTTCTAAAAGGATAATTATTATGTTATGTGGTTTGAGCAATAAGCATTTATTTGTGTTTAATTTTTCTATGTTTAAAATGTCTATAATTATGCATGGAATTGTATAACTATTTCAAATGCAAGTCATATTAATAATGTTGGTATTAGAAACCTAGACAAGGGTCTGGGTGTGCTATTAAAGTGTATCAGATATTAATGTTAGAATATATGACCCTTCAAGAAGGATGGATTTAATTAATTAATGGTATTAGAGAATTAATGAGCAAGGAAAAAGAAAATATGAAAAATTTGTATGTGACATACTTTGGTTTTTAGTGACATATGCCCAAATGTGAGTCTAGGGTGTGTTACAATGTGGTATCAGAGCAAGCTACAACACTCAAGCTGCATATGCTAGAGCCAACACAATGGAACATAAAAATTACAAATGCAAAATTTTCAAGGAATTCTTGCAAATTATTTGACGAAATTTTCTCGTGAGAAATTGAGAAAATTCCCTGTAATTTTGGTGAAATTGAGGTTGGGGGTTAAAATCCCCAATTTTAACCATTTATTGAGTAAATTCGAGCCTGGAATCGGCTAAATTTGTGAATTGTTAAGCAACCATGGTGAAATTGGGTAAAAACTCCCAATTTCTGAGTGAATTCAGGTGGAATTCGTGTCCAGAATCATCAACGAGACAATTCGTTGGAGTTAATTAGGGAAATTTAGGAATAAATTTGGCTAGGAGGTCGATAATGGTAGAATCTATGGCGACTAAGTAGAAATATTTGGGGGAAATTGGGTAAAAAACCCCAATTTCTGAGTGAATTCAAGAGGAAATCATGCCCATAAATTTCAAAGGGTCAAGTATGGCGACAATTGGTCATTTTCGTAACTGAAATTGGCATGGAAAACATAATTATAGAGTTTCATGGGACTCGTGAAGAAAATTTCAAAATTACGCATTTTTTTAAATTTGGAAAAATTGGGGATATTTTTGTACATGGTGACATGAAGGCCATGTGTTAGGTAATGTGGACTACCACAATGGAAGGGTGGCAGGCCATGGTGGAAATATCAGGGATCTATCATGCATGGTGGTGGGCCCTAGGGGTGATGTAGGTGCCACAATGGACGAGGTGGTGAGCTTTGAAACCATAAGTGGTATCAGAGGTTTTAAAAGCAATTTTGCACAATTGTAGAAAGATCTGAAATGAATGTGGAGCGACACATATACACAAGGTGTTTTGGTGGTATCATAGGGTTTTATTTCAATAAATCCCTTGCATTTTAACCTCCAATATCAATGTGGAAAATTGATCTTAATCATCTAATCTAGCGGACAGACAAGTTGTGTGCCCGGGGAAAAAGGGTGTGGGATGGGACCCACCCATCCCCATAGATAATATAAGATGGGTGCCAATTGGAGGCCTGTTAGAAGGGGTGGGACCCCTCTCCCATCCATGGTCAAAATAGATTCCAAGTGGGTAGTCAGGTATGATGGGTCCTGTGATTTATGTTAACAAAATAAAATAAAGGGAAGGGAAGAAAGAGAAAAGAGAAGGAAAGAGAGGAGAAGTAAAGTGATGGAGGCTGATAGGGTAGGGCTAGGGTGGCCAAGAGGATGGCATGGAATCACCTCAGGGTTCCATGTGGATGCAAATTCCACATCAGTAGCTACGTCATCAAAGATGCCACATAGGAAAAAGTTGCCTATGGTTTTTAAAAAATGAAGTTTGGAGCCAAAATTGTATTTTCTCCATTGCGGGAGAAAAATAACTCAAAGAAAGATTAAATTTCTGTGTTTTTTTGCAGTATCATGGGATACATAAGTGTCAAAGAGAGTCACTGGCCAATTATGTACGGATTTTCCAAAAAATGCAAATTTGAGGTTTTTGAAGAGTAGGGTCGTGCCAAATGGCAGGGGCACTGTTACTAATGAAATTTTTACAAAGTGACAGAAAAGAAGATATGAAAATATTCAGTGAAGGGATTGGTCGGATTCCAAGGATTAGTGGAAATTCCAATATTTTGTGCCACATTTTTGGGATTTTGGGGATTTTCAAAGGAGGGAAAGGGACCCTAGATGAAAAATATGGAAAATTTTGTTTACTCAACATTTAATGTAATTATCAAGCCAGATAAATTTTTCTTAGTGAAGTTTTTCTAGAAATGATTAGATTGGGAGATAGTGAATTTGGCTAAAAATTCCAAGGCTGGAAAAAAGTGAAAAAAATGACAAGTTGTCATTTCTAGATTGTTGCAAATTTTGACGGGAGAAACAAATTGACAATATGCGAGCTGTTGTGAATTTCCCATCATTATTATTATCAGTGTCTCATACAAAATTTTCCTTGGTTCTTGACATATTTACGTCTACAAGTGATAGAAGTTGGTGTTTGAGCTTAATTGCACCAGGGAAAAAGGTGCACAAAAGGGGTCAATCAACAATATTTAGATGTCTATGAATTTTTTCTTAGAGCTCATAATTGAACAAGAAAGTAGTCATTGGAAATGTATTGGATAGAAGAATCCAAATATTCACTCATGATTGTGATTTTAGTAGAAAAAATCACAAGAAATCATAAGTGAGATGATTGTTGGACTTAAAGAGCAAAAAAACATGTATGATTTATAGAATTGAAAAATTATTTTTATCTAACAATTTTTGTTGCATGCACATTTTGAAGAATTAAGAGTAAAATAGAACAAATCATATTCAATATGAGGACTATAGACATAGAAGATGCATAGAGCGCTTACAACCATGAGGAGGAACCAAGGATTGTGTGTCCGCTTGGGTAATGTAGGAATTGAGTCAAATGAGCGTAGAGAAGGAAAAGAAGAAAACATAGATTTAGTGGAGACAATGAGAAGCCTACAAAGAGATTTTTTAGATACAGAGAAGAAAATGAGAGAATTATAAAATCTCAAGAGAAGCAGAACCCATCAACACTCAACTATGGAAAATCTTGAACATGTTGCAAAAGAAAATAAATAAAGGATCAGATTCAAGGCAGGTAGCAGAACATAAATCTCATGTAAGAAGGGAGGATGTCAGAAGTTCTAGTATACGCCATCACCATTCACCAAGGCACTCATTTACAAGGGCGCATGCATTCTCAGAGTCATAAAGAAGTCCAATTTTGTATCATATTAGGCATCATAAAAGGAGGTCTGAAGTAGATGATTTGTAAGGAGATATTAGAAATATTGAGCCTCCTACATTTGATGGTGATCATAAGAAATATGAATATGTAGAAACTTGGTTATTCTAAATGAGGAAATACTTCAATTACACAATTATTCATCAAATGTAAAAGTTGGAGTTTCAATCTACCACCTTCAAGGAAAAGCATCGATGTGGTGGGATCAATTCAAGTAGGTTAAGAACATTTATGAGAAGAAGATCTCATGGAGGTAGTTCAAAAATTATTTTTAAAAGAAATACTAGTCAAAAACAATATTATGACAAGAAGATGAAATAGTTCTTTTAACTCAAGCTTGGAAGAATGATAATGGATGAATATGAGAGGAGGTTCCTTAAATTGTTGAGGTATGTTGGATTCATAAAGGATGAAAAGGTTAAAATACAAATATTTCTAAGTGGGATACCTTCTTTATACAATGATAAGACACATTTTGTTGAGCCCATGACATTGGAATATTCCATAAGGAAAGCAATGTATCTTTATGAGAAGAATAAAAGAAGGTCATTTTTCCAAAAGGTTTGGGATAAAAGAAGAAAGGCAAGATGGAACAAAGAAAGAAAAGGTATAAGCCACTATTTTTCAAAAACGGTTCTCAAGGATGGTTGACACAAAATGAGCCTAGGATGATAGAGTATTTGGGGGAAAGTCCAAGACAACAACTCATAAAATGTTTGGGATGTGAGGAATATCACCTATCTAGATATTTCCCTCACAAAGGAGAAAGTATGAGTAATGTTCATAATATCTAGTGGGATGATATAGTTGAAGACATGGGTAGAAGCATGCCAAGGACTTATGAATCCTTGAAAAACAAGCAAGATAAATATCAATCTCATATGATTGAAGTATAAGGTAAGATTCATAATCATTCCATAGCCATTTTAATTGATTCTGGAGACAACCATAGTTACATATATTGTAATCTTGTTGAAAGATTTCATTTGTAAAGAAGCAAACATGGGAAATCTTGGTTGGTTAAGAGAGCTATCCATAGTAACATGGATCCTAATCTTTTTGAGATATTTCATTTTCAAAAAAGCAAACATGAGAAATCTTGCTTGGTTCAGTTGGCCATAAGAGCTAAGAGAAGAATCAATGAGTTGGTTAAGGTCTTTCCAATGGACATGAATGGACTCAACACAAAGGAAGATTTGAATATCATACCTTTGGGTTCATATGGCTATTTAATTGGTATGGATTGGTTGGAAAAGAATCATGGTGTCCTAGATTACTAAAACAAGGCATTCACTTTTCTTGACGAGGAAGGGAACTTAAGACCAATTTAGGGTATTCCAAGGCCAATGTCAATAAGAGAAATTGCAATTATGCAGTTCAAGAAGAGTTTCAGAAAAGGATGCTAGATTTATGTGGTTCATATGAAAGAGGTAGCCAAAGATAAAATGCCAAGTATTGAATACAATCCAATCTTGAACAATTTTGAGGATGTATTTGGGGAGATACCAGGGTTGCCACCAAACAAAGATATTGATTTCTCCATTGATTTGGTGCCTAGAGATTCCCTAGTGTCCAAGACTCCTTATTGGATGAGCATACCATAGTTGAAAGAATTGCATATGAAACTTAAAGAAGAAGGATGGGGTGCCCCAGTGCTCTTTGTGAAGAATAAGGATGGAACCTTAAGGTTGTGCGTTGATTTCTGTAACACCCCAGGTTTTGAACCCCCATTTTAAATAATGTATTGTTACAATGCTGAGAGACTAGAGTGCCCAAACAATTATTAAAAAGGTCATTATGCCCAAGACATGTAATGTTTTTTTTATCATTATTAATAATAAATACATGGATGGCTACTAGACGGACAAGGACTAGAGTTATAGGGGGCTATGATTCCACAAGAGAGGGGGCTTGATGGGCTAGATGTTTATTTCCTATTTTAATTACCCTTTTTTCTAAGGGAGGGGATCGGTTACATGAGATTCTTGGGGAAGGCCAGGAGGTTCTTGATTTCCCCAAGAATATACTTAAACCCATCCCTGGTCTAATTGTGGGGTTGGTCAGGTTGGTCGTTGGTCAGGGGTTGATGGTCGTTGGTCGTTGGCTCGTCCTCTCCTTCACTTCTGCATTCATACCATTCTTTCCCTCATGCACTTTCATGCACTCACTCACCCATTCATCGATCCACCCTCACCTGTGTCTTGGCTTGGAAAAGGGAAAGGAACCGCTGAAGAATTAGCCACAAGATAGTTGGTTGTAATGGTCGTTGGTGAAATCCAGCCATGACCTGGGGCCTGCATGTCTGAGATGCATTGGCATGTTCCCCATTTTGATCACAACTGTGAGTCCTGAGAGTTCCAGCATTGAGATTATGGACCAGTTGTGTTGGAGGCCTTGGAAAATAAGGAGAAGGACTTCCTCAGAGACTGCGTGACAGAGAAGGATGGAGGTCCATTCTCTTGGGGTGGTACAAGCTAGGTAGAAGAGAGCTGGGTACTTGGATTATTGTGGGTGTTGGGAAACCTGTGAGATCTTGAGAGCTGACTGGTTTGGGAACCCAAGTACACTCTAGAACTGTCCTTGTGGATTCATAGCCCTGGCTCGGGGGTGACACTGTTGTTGAGATTTGGAGCAGTGGTGTGTACGGTTGGGTGGAACTTCCTTGGTTTGTAGCCAATTGGTGTCACCTTTTTATAAACACAAGTGCTCTCTGTTGCGGTATTAGTCTGTGTATGAATGTATTCCAATGTGTATTTTAATTATCGTTTAACTAAATCTTAAATTATGCATGCTTGTTGGATATTGTTGTGCATGTCGCTAAATCTTGTATCTTATGCGTTCTTATTAATTAAAGAAGGTATCAGTTAGATTACGAAGTCCAAGGGTGGGCTTGAAGGTAGCATTCCCCGCCCTGTGGGTGGATGGGTATGTTACAATTTCAGATAGATGAAAAAAGTTACCATAAAGAACAAACATCATTTTCCATGGATTGATGATTTATTTGATCGGTTGAAAGGTGCAAGGATATTTTCCAATATTGACTTGATATCAAGCTATCATCAAGTGAGAATTAAAGAGGACGATGTCAGCAAGACAACATTCAGGACAAGATATGGACATTATAAGTTTTTGGTGGTGCCATTTGGGCTATCAAATGTGTCGGTGAGATCGGAAGAGC
>CBVK0100020338.1:0-39496 GCA_900067695.1 Picea abies | reverse complement strand
CCTATCCGTCCTCTGCTAGACTATCTTGGAGCGTCAGCTATACTGACCTAACTCCAAATAGAACCCGTAAGTGGAAGTGTCGCTATCGACCAAGCTTCCCTAGCAGGCAACTGACAGTCCTCATCACACGACCTGGGGAGCGCGAACTAGCACAGTCCTCCCAGGACTTCAGGTTTCGGAGGATACACGGTGGGAAATGCCTCCACCCCTCCTAATCAGGTCTAGGGTCCACCCCTACGATGGCCCACCCTACAATGGAGGATACACGGTGGGAAATTCCTCCACCCCTCCTATCAAAACCAGGGTCAACACCCTACAGTGGAATTTACTGTGACACCGTGTCGCTGGAGGTTTGTCATCGATTATCCGGTTTGGGAGTGTTCTTCTATAATGTTTTCTTGGTCAGTGATCCTGATATACACCTGCATCATCATTGTTACCCCTTGGCTACTTCATAGCCCATAACCTGCAGATTAGTCTGCAACACAACTCATACATTTCTATGTATTATCATCATGTAATTTCTTATTATCATCATTTCACTTTAGATCCATGTACCGATAAATTAACATCAAAGGTTTCCAATTAGAAATAGATCTCTCAGTATCTCATAATTCAATTTCAACATTCACTCACAAGATTATCATTTACTCAATTAGATTGCATAATATCCAACATCATCCTAACAGCATTTAAACATTCAATCAATTCTCATTTTCACAATGTGTCGCAGCATATACATCATCGTCAAATAACATTTAAATATTCGTAAAGTTTTCATCCACATAATAGATCACGTTACATACATCATCGTCAATAACATTTGAACATTCATAAAATTTACATGTATGTAGTAGATCGCAACATATACATCATCATCATCAAATAACATTTAAACATTCATAAAAGTTCATAACTGTTAAGTTTAAGAGTATCACTTAATAGTTTCAAGGCGACTAGAAAATAAAGTATATAGTCCTCAGGTAGTCCTGGCTGTCTTAGTCAAAAGGTGGTGTTACATACACCCCATCTTCGAGAAACATGTTCTCGAAGTGGTCAAAATAGTGAAGGATAATCTCGCTGTAATGTCTCGGCATCTTCCCAAGTAGCAGATCCTGGACTATACTTGTCCCATTGGACCTTAACTTGGTCTACTAGACGGTTCCTGAGCTGTCGGACTCTACGGTCCAGTATGCGTAACGGTTCTACCGTGAGGGTTCCCACGTCCGATACCTGCAATTCCTTATCCTAATAGCATTTAAACATTCATTTAATTCACATTCTCACAATGTGTCGCATCATATACATCATCATCAAATAACATTTAAACATTCATAACAATTCATAAATTTTAAAGTTTAAGTGTATCATTTAATAGTTTCACTGTGACTAGATAATAAAGTATATAGGCCTCAGGTGATCCTGGCTGTCTAAGTCAAAAGGTGGTGTTACATACACCCCACCTTCGAGAAACATGTTCTCAAGGTGGTCAAAATAGTGAGGGATAGTCTCACCGTAGTGTCTCAATATCTTCCCAAGTAGCAGATCCTGGACTATACTTGTCCCACTGGACCTTAACTTGGTCTACTAGACGGTTCTTGAGCTGTCGGACTCTACGGTCCAATATGCATAACGGTTCTACCGTGAGGGTTCCCACGTCTGATACCTGCAATTCCTTCCAATTTAGTTTATGTGATTCATTAGCAACATAATGACGTAAAAAAAATACATGAAATACATTATGAGTTTTATGCAAGTGGGGTGGCAGTATGAGACGATAGGCAACGGGTCCAATTTTCTCTTGGATCCTGAATGGTCCTATAAACCGAGGTGACAACTTTGTCCCCTTTCTGAACCATATGGTACTCTTATCAGGCCTGATACGAATGAAAACTTGGTCTCCCACTTCATAACTTTGGTCGGTCTTGTGTGCATCTGCATAGATTTTCTGCCTATCCTGTGCTTCCTTTAGTCTCTGCCTAATCTGAATCACCTGTTCCTCCATTTCTTGAATCAATTCTGGCCCAAATTTTACTCGGTCTTCTATTCTATCCCAACTCAATGGAATTCTGCATGGTCTCCCATACAAAGCTTCGTAGGGTGTCATTCCAATAGAACTATGATAACTGTTATTGTAGGCAAACTCTACTAAAGGTAGGTACTTCTCCCACTGGGTTTGATTATCCATTACATACATCCTAAGCATGTCTTCCATGACCTGATTTACTCTCTTAGTCTGCCCATCTGTTTCAGGATGATAATTTGTGCTTAAGTTCAACTGAGTCCCCAACGCTGACTGTAAACTTGTCCAGAACCTAGAAGTGAATCTGGAATCCCTATCTGAAATGATCTTCTTAGGTATCCCGTGCAAATGGATAACCTCGCTTATAAACACACGTGCCACATCAGTGACATCGTAAGTGTCTCTAACCGGAATTAAATGAGCACTCTTGGTTAACTTATCCACTATCACAAGAATGGCATTGTGTCTATGAGATGTGAGTGGCAACCCCACAACAAAATCCATAGAGATGACTTCCCATTTGGACATAGGAACATCATGTGGTTGTAGGAGGCCTGTTGGGTGATGGTAGTCAGCTTTCACTTGTTGACACTCTAGGCATTTGGCGACGAAATGGACTACATTGTGCTTCATTCCCACCCAGAAGAAGAGCTTCCTCATATCTGCGTACATCTTCTTCACACCCGGATGCGCACAATAAAGTGCTCTATGGGCTTCCTTCAATATGATGCTTCGAATGTCCCCATTCTCAGGGATGTACATCCTTCCTTGATTTCTTAACAGTCCGTCTGTTTCTAGGCTATATCCTTCATACTTTGGAACTAACTGCCTCCCGCTCTAGAGGTTTGAAGTAACCTTTAAATACCAATTGTCTCCTTGGAGTTGTTCCAACACACATTCCCTCATATTGACCTTTAAGGTTACCAAGGAGAATATACGTGGTCTCCTACTCAAGGCATCTGCAACCACATTTTCTTTTCCCTTGATGTACAATATACCAAAATCATACTCACTCATAAACTCACTCCATCGCCTTTGCCTAGCATTCAGATCTCTTTGAGTGAAGAGATGTTTTAAACTTTGATGGTCCATTTTGAGCTCAAAGTTTCACCCCACAAGATAGTGCCTCCAAATTTTCAGAGCTAGCATTACAGCTGCCAACTCTAAATCATGAGTCACGTATAGCTCCTCATGTTTCTTCAACTTCCTTGATGCATAAGCTATCACTCCTCCATCCTGCATTAGCACGGCCCCCAACCCTTGCTTCGAGGCATCCGTGTAGACCGTGAAGTCCTTTTCCATATCCAGCACTTGTAGAATTGGCACACTAGTTAGTAACCTCTTAAGATCAATGAATGCACTATCACATTCTTCTGTCCATCTTCTTTACAAAAATTACCGGTGCGCCCCAGGGCGAGACACTAGGTCTTATTAGCCCTAAGTCCAGTAACTCTTTCAGCTGCATTTGCAATTCACAAAGTTCTGGCGCTGTCATCCGATACGGAGTCTTGGATATTGGTTCTGCACCAGGTTTTAGCTCAATGGTGAAATCAATCTCCCTTTCTGGAGGTAACCCTTGTAACTCGTTCGGGAAAACGTCTTGAAATTCGGACAAGACCGGATACTGATCTAATGAGGGTCCCTTCCTGTCTTTCACTGCCTCTACAACATAAAGTTGACACCCTTGTCTCAAGCATCGCTTGACCTTCATAGTAGATATGAAGCGTAACGACACTTTTCTCTGTATACCCTGGATCTCTATTGGTCTTCCTTCATCATCGACACAAAATACCCTCTTTGCGAAACAATATACCAAAGCTCGATGAGCTGCTAACCAATCCATTCCAATGATTAAGTCATACGTCCCAAGAGCAGTGACGTATACTTTCAACCTGGTAGTACATACTCCCAGGTTTACTATGCAATTATCGACACTAGGTCCTACTGCTTGTTTTTCCCCCGAATCCATCTCGACTTGTTTAAAGTCATCGTGCTCGTAGGCTGCCAACCCACTCTTTTCTAATGCAGATGGTGAAATAAAACTATCTGTCGCACTAGAATCAAACAAAATCTTAACATTGACATGATTTAGCGTACCTGACGACTCCACCACGGTGGATTGATGTTCATCTTGGTGGTTATTAACTGCTGCGTGAATATGATGGTTGCTACTAGCTCTCCCCATTGGCGCTTTTCCTTCTCTGTGGACGAACCCTGATTGTAACTCCGGACAGTCCCGTTCGTAATGGGGTCCTTCGCATCTCCAACATGCAACATGAGATTGAACTGGTGCACTGTTACGTGACTGATTTCTAAACGAGTTCCTTCCCCTAGAACCCCTGCCCCTGTTCACTGTTCCCTGATAAGGTCATGGTCCTGTCTGCACCGTTGGCGTTGAACGAGATGTTGCACTTGTTGCCATTGAAATTCCTGCAGCTACTGTCCTTGGCGCGAATCTATTTCCATACGGCGGTGGCCTTGAACCCCCTCCCCTAGGAAATGTCCTCGGGGTCTTTCCTACGAATCCCAGGCGATGCGGAAATGTCAATCTTGCACCCCCAGTCACATTCATATGTTCTTCCACGTAACGCGCACTTTCCACCGCCTCTGCTACTGAAGACGGCTTCCACATCCTCACCATAGCTCTTATCCTGGGGTTCAATCCATAAATGAACCGCTCTGCTTGTCGTTGGTCGCTATCCATATACGACACATACTTGACCAGTTCCATAAACCTGATCTCGTACTCTTCTACCGTTTTGTTTCCCTGAATTAAGGCATGAAATGCCCCAACCTGTTGCTCCTCATAGTACGCCGGTAGATATTTCCTCCTGAACCTTTCCTCGAAAAGTTCCCACGATACCGTGTCGGGGGTAAGGTGCAGTTGTCTTTCCAGGTTTCCCCACCAATTCAAGGCGCTATCCCTTAACTGAAAAATGGCGATCTTCGCCTTCGAGTTGGATGTATAGTCCCTTAAGGCAAAACACCTGGTCATGCCTTCTAGCCATGCCTCCGCGCGTTCACTGGCGCGTCCTCCGGCAAATTCCGAAAGTTTGATCTTTTGCAACTCTCGCGTGATGTCTTCAGGTGGAGGTCCTCCCTCTGAATCCCTCGACGCTTCTGGATTACCTGCTCCAGACGGTGGGGGTTCCACTTCAGTCTCTGCCGGTTGTCGCCCCTTTAAAGTCTCATTGATGGCTTCCAACGAGCGTAGTATGAGGGCGAGTTCGGGCGATGGTGGTGGTGGCGGTGGTGGAACTTGCGACGACGCTTCCCCGCCTCGACCTCCTCGAGTCCTGACCATCCTGTGTGCTTTGACCTGCATCAACCAGGTTGCCAGGGTGAGTTCCAGGATGTTTTTTTTTTAAATTAGTGCAACTAAACTTTAGAAATGGGGTTAGGTGTAAGTTTTCTTTACTTGTCTGTAAACAGACGTTACTGATACTAGGGGATTGGCTCGGTTAAGGTTAGGTTTAAGCGTCTAAGCTTCGTTTCGTGGTCCCTACGAAACAACTATTGGTTTTCTGACCTATAGCTACATTAGCCATGCGCCTCTCTCGCGAATTCCTAGGCTTACGCTCCTGACGAATACGCCAGTTCACTCCACTACTGCGCCTGCCATAAATTCCAATATGGTCTCTCGTTGGTCAGCTCCAATATTGCACCAGCCTTTTGAAATCGTTCGAAAAGAAGGTGAAACCCCTTTCAGTCAATCGGTCCTGGAAGAGAAAACAACCTTGGTGAGCCTTAGAGGTAACAACCTTGAGTTCAGTGTGGGTCTAACTGATTAACTTTATTTAACTATCAATTAGCGAGATCCTTCCTCGGCACTCAGTTTGAGTGTTTCCTTTGCGACTTAATCTCAAGTCTTCAGGTCATCACTATGGTGTTTAGTGGCCGTGTTGTCAATGATTTATTGAGTTGGGACCGGTGAGAAAACCTCAACCCTCTCTTCTTCTTTTTTTTAAACTTCATTAATACTTATAATAATCACTTTTAATAACCATTAATCATATAATATCATTAATCCTATGATTTAATCATTAATCCTATCATTAATCCTATATTTAATCATTAATCCTATAATTAATGATTATATGATTAATTATATAATTACCTTTAATAATTACTCTTTAATCTTGCTTTATCAACTAACTATACTTAATTATAATTAACTTTACATAATCATTTAACTATAATCATTAATTATACTTAATTATAATTAACTTTATATATATTATTAAATTAGTGTTTATAAATTTTACCATAAAAAAAAACTTATTTCAAAATTAGTATATAACATTAAAATATAATATTAATTTAGTGTTTATAAACTATACATATACTAATATATATATAAAATATATATATATATATATATGAAAAAATAAAATAAAATAAAATAAAATTAAATAAAAATAAAAATAAAAAAATAAAAGAATTTAACATTAACGATGAATTAAAAATTAACTAAATTTCTATAGCATGGGCTCGCATGCAGCCTATGGGCTCGCATGCAGCCCACATGTTTCTCATCCCTCTTCACGAGCCTAAAATCTCTGTCACCACTCTAAACGAACCCTAGTAGTTCATTGTTTGATTTATTTATTTTTTTTGTTTGCCTTCCGTAAAGCGGTCTCACCCTACCTCTGCCGCCATGGTTGTTCATTTACAGGTTTGGTGTTGGCGCTGCGCGCGTGTGTGCTGTAGGTGTGTGAACAAACACGGAGTTAGGCGCTAGCTTTGGCTTGTCTGTTGGCATTGCGTAGGCCAAACCTTGAAAGTTTTATTCTCTGGGTTCCATTTCCATTTCCAATGAGGCAGCAAGGTATGCTGAGAAGAGGCTGAACTCTGGCGATTTTCAATTCTTATACCAGAGTGGGAAATATACCATATGATGTGATAGAAGAAAAACGGGTATAGATATGCGAAGAAGTTGGACCTGTTGTATCATTTCGATTGGTAATTGACAGAGAAACTGGGAAACCTAAGGGTTATGGATTTTGTGATCGCAAAGCTAGCCACTTGTGTTTGGTGCTTGTCCGCTAGGCTTGCGTATTGTGTTGACTCTATGGGCGTATGTGGTATGTGCAGATGTTGGGTTAGTTCGGTAACTTCTACGGAATTCTGAGCCATGAGCCATGCCCTAACGTTTGAGGTTCGATTCTCACTCTGGTCCTTATTGCCCTTGCAGTGTAGCGCATATTAGCAAGACTGGAAGTATCATAGGCTGACAAGTAGTCGTGGGATTCGCTGGGCTAACTTGCCATCTCCTGCGATTAAAGGTTAGTTAGGTAACTTGGAGATTTGGATCTTGGCGTTAGGGTTTTGTGAGTATAGAGATGAGGAGACAGCAGCCAGTGCACGTAGAAATCTCCAAGGGTACGAGATAAATGGTCGGCAGCTACGTGTTGATTAGTTCGTTGTTCGTGGGGTTTGATGTATGCGCTGGTGTATGCGCTTGGTGCTTGCAGAATTCATTGCAACGTGGGGCTTGGTGAGTGTGCTGCAGAGAAGATCTTTGCATACCAAACGAGAAGTTCTATGGAGTAAGCCATCTAATACCAAACGAGAAGTTCTATGGAGTAAGCCATCTGCCAGGCTAAGTACATGTTAATTTTTCTTAGAGTAATGGTGCTTTGAAGAGTTAATTTTGTTTCTCCCAACCTTCCAGTGAATTAATTTGCACTTTGATAAAATTTTGTAGGGAGATAATCAGTTCAGAAGTAGCGGTCAAGCTCAGGAGTTCAAGCAACTGAACGTACATGCATGGGAAGCATTTGAGAAAGGACAAGATATTTACTTACTGGCAGCTCCATCTCAAGCAGAAATGTTGTATAAGGAGTTCCAAGTCAAGAAAGAAAAATTAAAGTCTCAAACAAAGGAGGATATTGTGCATGAATATGGCAATGTAGCATCCAAAGATAAGCCCCCAATGGAATTATTAATGGGTCAAACTAAAATGCTAGTTGAATATGATCGAGCAGGTCGAGTAATTAAGGGTCAGGTAAGCTAATTGTTGCTTTGTTTTCAATATGTATTTTTGATACAGATTGACTAGCATGAGCACAAAATGAATTAAATGATAAATTTACAGCTTTGTTTGCTTCACGAGAATCTGAACTATGTGATTATGTTCCCAAGCATTTGACAGACTTATTTTACATACAGTTTTTTTTTTTTTTAGTATTTATTTGATATTAGTCTTTGAAAATCCTCTATTGAGACTTGCATGTGATAACTTAACATTCTCTAACTTTGTGCCCCATTTCTATTATGACGGTTAATCTTGACCTCTACTTTAATTCTTCTGCTGTCTGTTGGCTGCTTTCAGGAGAAAGTTGTGCCAAAGAGTAAGTATGAGGAAGACGTGTTTATCAACAACCATACCAGTGTTTGGGGTTCGTGGTGGAAAGATCATCAATGGGGTTACAAGTGTTGTAAACAGATAACACGGAACAGTTACTGTACAGGGTTGGCTGGAATTGAGGCTGCTGAAGCAGCAACTGATCTCATGAAAGCTAACTTGACTCGCAAGGAGACTGCTGAAGGTTTGTGGTCATTTATTTTACTCATGCATATTATTTTTGGATTGTTTGTTGGCATTCTGGTTTGACTTCTTGATTAATCATCACAACCTTCCATTCATTTTTTTTTCTTTTAAAATTTATCCTGTATTTATAGTGTTAATTCTAAAAAAAATGGTGGTTCTACGCATGCATGCACATTATTGTGAACTTCATTTATAATTAGTGAAGTGGAAAACTCATTTAGTGCTGTTGATTTCAAGGTTTATTTAGGAATTTTTTGTTGTCCTTAATGAGCTCTTTCAACATAAAAGATTATTATTCTTTTTAGATACTATAAAAGTAGCTAGAATGAGGGAGTAAAACGCTTTTAAATGTGGTAAAACTACCAGGAGGATGATTTTCTTTTGCTAAGTGTGATATTCCTATGTTTTTTTTTTGGTTGCAGGTTGAGCGAAGGGGAATTTGGCAACTTGGCCCATAGGCTCCATTTTTCCAACTGCTGGCTCTGATACCATATGTAACAACCATAATTTAAAAGACAATATATTTCTACTAATTTACCTAATTTATGTGCCAATTTACTTAATTTCTGAAGCTTTTAAGAAGTACAGATTTTCATAATTTGCAAGCTATGTGCATACTTGCGTAAATAAATCTGGCAATAAATATTAAATTTAAGTAAGCAATTTACAATTTGGAGTTTAAATACCTGTCACTGATGCTACCTCCGCTGCAGCTTGAATCCTTGCTTGAACCTTCGCTTGAACACCCCCAAAACCGGCCACCCTGCCGACCAGTGCGCCTGGCCCTAGGACATAGGACATCTACGGATGTCCTAGCCCTCCGTGCCCAAACCTCTCAGCCACGGTGTGCACGGTAAATCCCACTGTCACCACTGTTAATTCACTCTCCCCCAATGTTTCCCCAAAATCACCCTTCCTCCACTCCTGAATGAAATCCTGACCAAAAATGAATAATATTCTTCCCTCGTCCTTCTCCTTCCCTTATCCTCCTTTCACCGCCCTCCCACCTTCCATTACTCCTCACCCAACCTTATCCATACCTTTATGTCTCTTTAATAGTCTTATCCCTTAATTAATTTTCATATTAATTATCTTATCTTTTAATTAATGTTCCCTTTTAACGTGTGGGTTACGTTATCCCTCATGGGATACGTAACCCCTTTAACCTTATTTATGTTTTTATTTTATTTTCCCCCTTTTTAATACATAATTAATCAATTAATTTAATTAATGATCAATTAATCATTAATCCTTAATTTAATAATTAATCATTTAATGTCTTATTTAATAATCACTCATTCATTTAACCCTTACTCAAGGAGTTAATCATACTTCAACCAAGTATAATCAAAATAATTAATTAATAACTTATAATCAATTTATATATTAATTATAATTAGCCAATGTTTAGGTTTATTTATGAAATTATTCCTAGTAATAAAAAGGGTCATTACATAAATGAGCTCCATCTTCATGAATGAGGATTTCTTCATGTTTATCAACAGCTTCTCCTGCTGTAGCCTTTTCATCACTATAGCCAAATGCTTCAGATGTTCAGCCTCTGTTCTGTTGAAAATCAATATATCATCAAGATATACGATAACAAACTTTTCGATGAACTCCCTCGGGAATTCGTTAATCAACCTCATGAAGGTACTCAGTGCATTTGTTAAGCCAAACGGCATAACAAGCCATTCATACAACCCTTCATTTGTCTTGAAGGTTGTTTTCCATTCATCACCTTCTCTCATGCGGATCTGGTGATAACCACTTTTCAAATCAATCTTTGAAAAATATTTTGTTCCACTTAAGAAATCCATCAGATCATCCATCCTTGGCAATGGAAATATGTACCTGATAGTTATCTTGTTGATCGCCCTCGAGTCAGTACACATCCTCCAGCATCCATATTTCTTCGGACTAAGTTCTGTTGGAACAGCACATGGACTCAATCCTTCTCTGACCAATCCCTTGTCCATCAAATCTTGGACTTGTCTTGTGACCTCTTCATTCTCTTGCGGCGTCAATCTATACGTGGCTTTGTTTGGCAAACTGGCTCCTGGTATGAGATCAATATGATGACTCACACTTCTGATCGGTGGCAACGAACGAGGTAATTCGTCCACTACTATATCAACGAACTCTTCCAGTAGTTCCTGAATTTCTTCTGGTAAATCATCTACTCTCGTGCTGGTCAAAACAATCTTCAGTTTCCTAACCACAATGAATTGTGGCTATTCTTTCTTCTTTACCTCGGTAAGAAGTTCCTTCCCACTCATGAGAAGTACAGTGTTACTTACTTCAGGTTTCACTTCCTTATCCTTGATTGGAAGCAACATATGAGTTCTCCCATTCTTCTCTAGGGTGTATGTGTTCATCCTCCCGTCATGAATCGCATTCCTGTCATATTTCCATGGTCTACCCAGCAATAGATGACAAACATCCATAGGAATAACATCACATAATATCTTATCATTATATCCCCCTATCTTGAATTCAACTAAACATTGTTTAGTGACCGTTACCTGATGTCCTTTCTACAACCAAGAAATTTTGTATGGGCTTGGATGATCAATCATCTCCGGCTCTAGCTTTTCTACCATCTCGGTTGAAATAAGATTATCAGTGCTTCCACTGTCTACAATGACCTTGCATACCCTATCCTTGGTTTTGCAAGAAGTCCGAAAAAGTTTGTTCCTTTGAACTGAACTCTCCACCTCCTTCTCTGGTGTCAAAAGAGATTTTCGCATCATCGACGATCTTTCGCCTTCAGCATCTTCTGCTTCAACTTTCCGCCTTTGTGCTTCGGTGATGTTATTCTCCTCCTTCTTTCATTTTGTCTGGACACTCGTAATACTTGTGCCCATTCTTCCCACATGTGAAGCATTTTATTACTCCACCTCTTCCTCTTCCTCTAACTCTGGTACAAGGAATCATATTATTATCAGCATAATCTCCTCTCTGTTTGGTATGTTGTCCTCTCTTTTCAGCGTATTTCCCTCACTGTGAGGTTCTACCTCTCTCAGTTCGAGTCTGAGGTTTCTTCCATTCTTCCTTGGGCTTCTGGTTTCTATCCTGGGCAACTGATTTGCCTCTGGGCTGACTTCTGCCTCGGCCTCTTTAACCTTTCTTTCGGCTCAACTTCTCTTCAGCTTTCAGAGCCAATTGATAAGCATCATCCACCGTTCAGATGGTCAACATGCTTATCGCATCCTGGATATCGTATCTCAGGCCATTCATGTATCTGGAAACCTTTTCATCATCGCTCTCCCAATGACCTGCCCTAATGTTCAGTTTGTAGAACTCTTTAGTGTATTCTTTCACTGTCATCAGCTTCTATCTTAGGTTCTGCCTCCTTCGAAACAGAGTGATCTGGTAATCTCTGGGGATGAATTTTACCTTCATCTTCACAATCATTCTATCCCGGCTTTTGATCTTTTGCTTACCTTTGCAACATCTGTCAGCTTGTAGTTCATCCCACCACAATGTTGCATGTCCCTTCAATCTTGTGACAGCATGTTTGACTTTCTTGTCCTCTTCGACATCTTCATAGTCAAAGTATGTGTCTAGAGCTCTAATCCAGTCTAGAAGCTCCTTTGCATCCAATTTTCCCTCATAAATTGGAATATCCATTTTCTCTCTTGCACCCATCCTTGCAATAGCCTTAATTAAACGTCTGTTTGCGGCATCTTCAGCTGCAACTTCTTCTTCATGTTCAGCTTCAATTTCACTTTTGGAATCACTAAGATCCCCAGTACTGACTGTACGCCTTTGTGTTGTTTCCATGTCTTTGATTCTAGCTCATAGATCACGCATTTCTCTCTCCATAGCTGGATCAATCATCTACCTACCCCTTCTTCTCGGCATTTCCCTCTCCTCTTGCGGATCGGGTGATTGTCTATCTCTTCTTCTTGGCGGCATGGTGAATTCTCTTTTCCTCTGCTACAGAAAGCAAAGAATCCTTTATGTGCTTTGATACCAAATGATGGTGACGCACCCTCCTAAACCCGCAGGTCGGAAGGTCCACGTCCTCAGGATCTTCTCCCTTCTTTCGGCCCAAAGAGCTCTCTAAAATGGCTCCTCTATTTCCCTTTTGGGAAATATACACCCACAATCAACTTCGTAAAATCCCCCCCCTATGCTTGGGAGATCGGAATTCGCACCCTCGCGAATCCAATGGTCAAGCGCTTTGTCCCTCTATCTCCGAAATCCCAAAAACAGTCAACGCTGACCTGGGTTCTCTCTTTCTCGGATTTCTCCTTATCGCGATTTCGGCGATCGTGATGTCGAGCAACTCATCTCTTTGACTCTCGAATCCCGATTTACCGAAACGCCAATACGCTCATGGGGTTGACTTTTCAACGCCTTCCACTCCATCGGGACTTCGAACTTTGCAATATCGCGAATCCTGATGCAATGTTTTTGGAACTTTACTCCACGAAATCCTAAAATGGTTAATGAACTTTTATCCCGCGATGATAATGTGCCACCTATCCACCTTACTGGCTCCCCTAGCCCCACACCATCCCTTTATCCTTTGGGACTTCGCGTTTCATGATATCACAATTCCTGTTGCAAAGTTTAAGGGACTTCCACCCATGAAATCCCAAAATAGGGATTCACTTGCGAATCCAACGGCCCTTGTGGCTTGGATCTACGGTCCTACTCCTCCTGAGCTTAGAACCTTCGGGAATACTTGTCATATATTCCTTGCTCTTCTACGAGATCTGACGGCTCACAGGATCTCGTGAATCCTCCTCAGGGAATTCCGACCGTCCGTTCCTCCTTAGCGATTTCTGCGAATAACTAAGTGTTCCTCCACAACTTGTCCACCTGCAGTGCAAACTTATGACGCCTTCTTAAATTATTCCAGGTACAACTTCTGTGCAACCCTTTCAGTGGTTATAAGGCTTTATCCTTCCTGAGCTTCCTTATAACTCCGAGTCTTAGAGAAGACTCTTGCGCGCACTCCTGGTGGCAACCTTCAGACACTTCCAAGTGTTGAATTTCCTTCGACCCTACGCACACCTGTAGCAGCAGTCTCTCAACACTTTGCTCAGGTTCACAACTCTGAGACTTTACTCGGCCTGCGCACTCCTTGCACAGCTCCTGCATCTAACTACGCTTATGTGTGAATGAGAACAAAAGATAAACTATCTGAGCCCTTTGTCAACGCACTCATTGTGGACAAATTCAACTGCACTCCTTGCAGGAACCCTTGCTCAGACAGATAAACAATTGAAAATCATTCTTACTTCCTCACAGATTCCAAACTCAAAACACAAAATCATATACACAGCATATAAAGAAAATGTACAACAGAAATTAAACATCCATGAGCATATCAATCAGCATACATACACAGAGAATAACACGACACCATGAATTTGAATCAAACTCTTTTTATTAATACAAATATCTGTACATGGGTGTTCTTACACAGCTCTCTGCATGCTCTTTCTCTTCCTTCTCTGTATGTTACAATGATACAAGTGAGGGTTTCTATATCCCGTTTCCCTCTTTCCTTCTAAAACTGTCTAATCTATTCATTTAATTCTATCTACCTACGTTCAATTTCATAAATGCCTCCATCTGCTAAGGACGAGAGAAAATCGCTCAAGGTCCATTACATTATACAAGTGCGCCTTCATTTAATTGCCACATTTAAGGTTGGCGCATTAACTTCAAGGGAAAATTCAAAATGTGCGTTGGGCTTGTCCAGTGTCTCCGTGCTGGCTCGATTGATGTTGGTGATGCTCCTGCATCACAATTGTAGTGTGCGTGGAGCTTTAACATTTCCCCCCTTGTTGCACTGACAGACATCACATTCAACCATAAAGGTGTGTACGTCTTGTTTCATACCATCCCAGATAAAAGAACGTTTAACTCGTTCATAGGTTTTGGTAAACTAGAAATGCCTTGTTGTGGGTGAAGTATGAAGCTTAGAAAGCACCGTGGATTTAAGGTGTTACTAGTGACTTAAATATAAATGGCCTTTGTAGCGAAGATCTTCATTATGCCAAGAGTAAACTAGAGAAACTAGAGAATTATCTTGTGATTGTTGGATCAATCTAGAATTTTTTGATTCTTGCATCTATTCCTAGAGAACAACTTGGTGCCAATCTGGTACAATGAAGGAGAGGGAAAAAAGGGATCCTTCTTCTTCGTACTTTATGGACAGAGCATTAGCCACTACATTTTATTTTCCCTTCTTATAAATGATTTGATAATAATAGACAAATAGCTTGGTCACCCATTTTTGTTGCTCTGAGGATGAAATCCTATGTTCTAGGAAATGATTGATGCTCTAATGGTCTGTTTTAATTTGGAATCGTTGCCCCAAGAGATAAGGACTCCAGAGATCCACAACATACAGAATAGACAACATTTCCTTTTCATGTATTGATTGGCCAAGATGTCGCTCCTAGAGTTGTTTGCTAGTGAAGGCCAAGGGTCTACCCTATTGCATGAGTATTGCGCCAATTCCTTTCCCGAAGCCATCACATTCAAGGAAAAAAGTCTTTGTGAAGATAAGAAGGGCCAAGATAGGATTTGTGCACATGGATTCTTTCAATGCTTGAAATGATTGATCAACTATTGGATTCCAAGTGAAAGCATTATTTTTTAGGAGAGCAGTAAGAGGCAATACAATTTTTTCATAATTCTTAACAAAATTGCGATAATATATTGTTAAACCCAAAAAACCATGCAAGCTCTTGAGAGTTTTTGGGTGCGGCCAATCCTACGTAGATTCAATGTTCTTGGGATCGACCATTACACCATCCTTTTTGACAATATGACCCAAGTACTCCACTTTCGAAGATACAAAGGAACATTTGGATTTCTTGAGAAAAAGTTGGTGATGAGAGAGTAGACTAAGCACTTGATCCACATGGGTAAAATGGTTTTTCTAGGTTTTACTATAGATGAGAATATCATCAAAGAAAACTAGGACAAAATGACAGAGAAAGGGATGAAAAACATGGTTCATGAGACTTTGGAAAGTGGAGGGAGCATTACATAGGCCAAAGGGAATGACCAAGAATTCTTAAAGACCCTCATGAGTGCGAAAAGGAGTCATAGGAATGTATTCCTCTTGCATACGCATCTGGTGGTAGCCAAAACGAAGATCAAGTTTAGTAAAATACTGAGCACCACTTAATTCATCCAAGAGATCATCAATGACAGGAATGGGGAATTTTTCTTTGCTGGTGAGTTTATTAAGGATGCAAAAGTATGGACACATGCGCCAAGTACCTTCTTTTTTGAGTACCATGACCACGGGGGAAGAAGAGGGGCTGGTACTAGGGAGGATAACACCTACGGCTAGAAATTCTTGAACAATGTTCTCAATTTCATTCTTTTGGGAAAAGCGATCAAGATAAGGGTGAACATTGGGAGGAAGATTGTTGGGGATGAGAGGAATGGAATGATCATGAACATCATGAGAAGGAGGAAGTCCCTGGGGAGTGGAAAAAATAGCTTAGTGTTTGGAGATGATACATTGGATGTCAGGATGCACCACAGGTGTCGCAATTGCTTGAATAGAATGGAGTTGGGAAATAATGTCTGAATGACCTTTTTTGAGGAGCTTTTCCATTCGATGGGAACTAATGATCTCAGGGAAGCCTGTTGTGATTCCTTGGAATTTATATTGTTGTCCCGCTTGTTGGAATTGCATGGTTAATTCCTTAAAATCCATGAGGACGGGACCAAGAGTGTGTAACCATTCCAAATCGAGCACAATATCACAACCACCCATGTCAATAGAAAACATATGAGATTTCAGGTTGTACTTCCCAATTTGGAGACGCAAATTTTCACAATGCCCCCCACATTTCATGGAACCTCCATTGGAAATCATGATTTGAAAGTTGTTGATTGCATGTATATAGAAATGGGTTTCTCGGGAAATAGAACGGTGAATAAAATTATGAGTGTTGGAAGTATCAATTAAGATGATGACCTTTCAATTCTTAATGTATTCAATGAGCTTGAAGGTTTTGGGAGGAAAGAATCTAGTGAGAGCATTCAATAAAATGACCAGTTCACTTCTGGTTGGTCAGAGGGAGAAGTAATATTAGTTGGCTCGGGTAACTTTCCCATAGGGGGGTCTCAATATCTTCTTCAGAAACATCCTCAGAGATGGCCATAAACAACTTTTTTTCCTTACACTTGTGCCCCAGCAAATATTTTTCATCACAATAATAATAAAGGCCCTTGAGTTGGCATTCCGCCATTTCATCCCAAGTTAATTTCTAGATCTTGAGGGGAGTGGGAGGAGGGGCAGGGTCGATAGGTCAAGTGCGTGGAACAAAGGAATATTTTCGGTTCTAAGCAGAAAAAAAAAAATTTGGGCTTCCTTAGCATTTTGAGTAGCTTCCAACCAAGTGTGAGGGCAAGACATTAGGACCTGGGCTCGAATTTCCTCTTTAAGGCCACTGATAAAAAATTCCCGGAAGAAGGCATCAGACATGCCCTCCATTCTAAAAGAAAAGTGTTCAAAGGTAGATATAAATTCTTCCACTATGCCAAATTTCTTCAACTTGGTCAAACGGCCAAGATAGTGGGTGTCAGTGTCAAAGCGGTCATATAGATCTACCACAAATTGAGTCCAAGCAACATACCCCTAGTGTGTCTTTCAACGCCATTACCACCATTTTAAACGTTCAAGATCCAAATAAAGGACACCATAAAAAATTTTGGCCAGATCATCAGTAATGCCATGTAAGGAGAAATAATGTTCCATTTGAGTGACCCAACCAGTGGGATCGAATCTGTCAAATTTGTTCACTTCAACGCGGGGAAGATGGGGGTCACGAGGAAGGGAATTGGAATGAAGGGCCATATCACCTTCAGAGTGGGAAGGTTTTTCAATTGAGGGATATCCAAGGGACCATTTCAACTGTTAATATTATGGTAGTTGCAGGAGGTATTTACCCCCACGTGTGAACCTGACAAGAATAGAAGACTCCGGGAAGCAAGAGAAACCCTAATGAGTTGGCTAATAACCCTAGAAGCCTTGTCGTCTCAAGAAGCTAATTTATATTAGGCTATTAACCTCCAAGAGAAGAAGACGACCAGAATTAATAATAATATACTAAACAGACACATACCCAGAAGGAGAAGCCAGCCTAGCAAACTGGTAGGATTACTATAAATACAGGGCACCAGTTCTCATTTGACAGCATCTCAGAATTGCAGTTTCCCAGTTGGTGTGCACTGAAGTTGCAGTCTAGTGTGCAGGTTTGGAGGAGGGTTGCAGGTGCAGGCGCAACAGCAACTAGTCTCAGTATTGGCTTGGATATCTCTTGGCTAGGGTTTGGGACTATCTGATCAGTATTTTGTGTTGCGCTATCCTTGGGGAGAGATGCGTTTCCCTTTGTTTGGCTATCTAGCCTAGAGTTTTCTTCCGGAGGAATTCTCAGTCAAGGTTAAGGTGCTCAGAGGGAGGCTTCGGCCTATGGTTGGGTGACGAGGGTATCATCAATGGTAAAACGAGCACACCATCTTCTGTATTCTAACATCAACAACTGGGTGAGGGAGTACAATTCACCCTTAACCATTTCCAATTCTTCTGTAACTTTGGCCTCAAAGGTGTCCAAGCAGGAATTATTGGAAGTAATTTCATAGATTAGCTTGTGGATGTCTACCTTTTGTTGTTTGTATTCACATTGCAAGTGAAGGAATTCTTGGTTGCAAGTGGTGTCCATGGGTGGAGGGGAACGGAAGAGGGGAAGTGCGACCACCAAAAAAAAAAAAGAATGAAAAATGATATATATGAGTGTGTTCAGTGTGAAAAGAGTAATGCAATGAAATAGGTGTCAAATAAGGGTGTCGAGAAGGGGTCGGGTCCATAGGAAAAAAAAGGGTTGAAAATGATAGGTAACACTGTGATTAGGGCGAAGAGAAGAATCCAATGGGATAGGTCTCAAATAATGGGGTAAGCAGGACCCCAAAAAAAAAAATTTACTCTTGTGGATTTATACTCTGATCTGAATAATATTGCAGTGATGAAATGGCTAAATGCTTAACAGGAAGAAATGTGTAGGAATTCCGCAACTAGAATGCAAGAGGCACAGTTGCATGGCCATAGATCTTGTCTATTCTATTTATGTTTTTGTCCCAAGGGTTAGGAACTTAGGGTATTATGGGTTTCTATAGACAAGGTTTTACCCTGTGTTATAGCTCTTTGATATATGTGTGGGGTCCAACAGTAGTACTCGACCCAATATCTCAGGGCACCAACTAAGGAGGCTAGATCATGCCCTTAGCCGTACTACCCGACTACCCAAGTACTAGAGAGTATATTCTCGAATGTTGTTCTCGTTGGCACTATAACAGTTAGAAATCCAATCGGTTTATCTACAGAGGACTTCAAGATATCTAGACCAATCCATATACAGGTGTTGTCTGATGCTCTACCACTCGAAGGGGTACCAGTAGGGGTTACAAGGGTGGCCAACAATGTGCGCTTGAGTACCACTTATAGTCCATGCATCTATTCTTCCCCGACCGTAGATGTGTGCTCTGATCAACATATATATGTAGCTTTAAGACGTCGGAATACGTCTCTACCCAAAAAAAAAATTACCCAAAGTTTTTGCCAAGAAAGGTGCTCTGATACCATTTGTTACGTACCAGATATATTATAAAAGCATAAGCAGTAATATTGTAGTTAATAAGAGTGGATTTAACAATAGAAAATATAGATACTGCAAATAATAACAACGGAACAACAAAATATATGGATTCCACAACACCATAATAATCCTTTATTGATAGGGAATAATGTTCACTTGCCTCTTCGAGGGGGAAACCTCCAGTAGAGTAGAGATCTATTATATTAATTCACAAGACAAGTCCCTCTCATACCTTCTACTCTTATTTATACTAATTCTATCTTCTAAAGAAAATTCTAGAGGAAGATATTTCTAGAAGTGGAAGATTCTATTAGGTCTTCTTACATTGACTTGTTCATATTTATTAAATAGGCCTTATTAACTAGTATATTCCTTTATTACATGGAAATATATTATTCTACCTACATGAGAAGTTTGGGGGTTAGGTCCCTAACAAATTTGTAGCACCAAGATCCTTCATGTCAAATTTAGAGGACAACTAAGTTTTCACATCCTGGATAATCTCCTTGTTGTTTCCTATCAACAACATGTCATCCACATACAAGACCAAATAAATTGAATGATTACCAGTTAATTTAAAATAGTGATCCTCTTTGCTTCTTGTGAATCCAAGTCCCAACATATAAGTATCAAATTTTTGATACCACATCCTTGGTTATTGTTTTAATCCATACAGTGACTTTTTCAGCTTGCATACCAGCTCCTTCTTTCCCTTCACAACAAATCCTTCTGGATGCTTCGGGTATATTTCTTCTTTCATATCCCCATGTAGGAATATTGTCTTCGCATCCATCTTTTCTACTTCAAATTCAAACGTAGAAGCAACATATAACAAAAATCTAATAGAAGTTAACTTGGCAACAGGAGAAAAAATCTCACCCAAATCAATTCCCTCAACCTGGGAATAACCTTTTGCTACTAACCGAGCTTTGTGTTTCTCCACTTTTCCTTCTGCATTCAGCTTCTTTTTAAATACCCATTTGTTTCCAATGGGATTTCTTCAAGTCAACAATTCCACTAGATCCCAAGCCTCATTCTTATCCAAGGTTTCCATTTCTTCAACCATGGCCTTTTTCAAGAGTTTTCCATCCTCTAAATCCACTACCTCCCTAACAATTCTAGGATCATCATCAGTAATAGACAAAGAAAAATTTCAACGGAAATCAGGTGGAGTATACCTTTCCGATACTCTTTTTCCTGCATCAATCTCCTCAATACTGGAGTATGAGGATATTCTTCTTCTGATTCATGTTCTTTTGTAGAGTCTCATTCATCATCCTTTGGCTCAAACTCTATTTTCTATGGTTCTTCCTTACTTGGTAGGACTTCCTATTTGACAACATCCTTTATTTCTCTAAATACCACATCTCGGCTATACACAACCTTCTTAGTTCTGGGTTCCAAAGATTATAACCTTTGAGACCATATTTATACCCAATAAATATACACTTTTAATCCTTCTTATCTAGCTTACTCATGTTTCCTTTGGAACATGAACATGGGCCTCAAAGCCAGATACCTTGAGATGTGTGAGAGATATTTTCTTACCAGATCATACCTCATGTGGAGTCTTATCATCCAGTATTGATGAGGGTGATAGATTGACTAGGTAACAAGCAGTGCCCATGGCCTCTACCCAAAAAATTTTCCCTAACCCGACACCAATGAGCATGCACCTTGCTTTTCCCATCAACATCATGTTCATCCTTTCTGCAACTCCATTCTCTTGAGATGTATATGGATTAGTCTTATGCCTTGCTATACCGCACTTCTTACAGAATTATTCAAATTCATTCCCCTAGAACTCTCCACCATTATATGTCCTCAACACCTTAATTATTTTCTCTGTTTGATTCTCAAAAAGAGCCTTAAACTCTTTAAACCTATCAAAGACTTCATATTTCTTCCTCAGGAAATCTATCCAAGTATTCCTCGAGAAGTCATCTATAAAAGAGACATAGTACATATATTTTCCCAATGATGGAATTGACACGGGTCCAAACACATCATTGTGCACTAGCTGTAAAAAAATTTCTTCCTTCATTGCACTAGAGGGGAATCTTACCTGATTATGCTTCCCATATACACAATATTCATAGAAATAAAAATCCAGAGAGGATTTAGATATACCTTCAACCATACATTTACCTTATAGTATTTGAAGTCCCTTCTCTCTGATATGCCCCAGTCTTTGATGCCACAAAATAACCTTTTCTCCAGAGACTGTAGGAGTTTTTTCTTCTTCAGCTCCAATATCAGAAACAATGGAACTATTACACCCATTATTAATGGTGCTTCCTTGCAGATTATACAGAGTTCCAATCCAAACTCCCTTCAGCAACACCATTGCTCCTCAATCCATCCTGGAGGGTTCCTTTTAAAATATTGTTTTTACCCCTACATCATCCATTTTTCTTACAAAAATCAAATTTTTGGCTAATCTTGGAATGTGCAGAAGACCAGGAAGTGTTCTAATCCTTCCATCTGTGAGGTTCAACTTGACTTTTCTTTGTCCTATGATTCTAGTTGTCAAGTCATCACCTAGGAAAACAAGGCCAAAGATTGAAGAACAATGATGAAAACCATTGAAAAGGAGTAAGTCGCACTTCGTTATTCTATCTTCTCTGCCAATAGACATAAAGAATAGATCTAAAGGAATGTTAGTGTACATTTTTTTTTTCTGTCTTGGAATAGGGGTATATATATCCAAGGGAGATTTCACCTATCTGTAGGGGAAATATTCTGTAACAAATATGCTTTTGGAGAATCCATCTATTCTCTTGAGAGCTATTTGCAAATTCATAGCAAGTGTTACACTTCTCACCTCTTGAGAAGTTTAAGAAGAAATTATTCACCATTATTAATCCATTGTTAGGAGAATAGTACTCTATTTTGGGGGACTCAAGAGCCCTCCCAAGGAGGAAGAGGGTATTCATAAATCCCCATACTTCTCCTAGGTGTTACTAATTCGAAGATCAAACTTATTGGTAGATATTCCTTGTTACATTTTCATGTTTCCATTTGAGTTCTATTCATACTTAGTTTAGTTTTATTTTTATTTTTATTTGCTTTGTTATTTTATTTATGGTTGATCCACTAATCAACTAAACCATTTATGTGTTGCCTTGTTGGCCTAACTAGGTAGTTAAGTGCCTTTTTTTTCTCACCTAAGTGGCAAAGAAATAAAAACAATGTATACCATTAACAAATTCAAGACAACCCATCGATAATGATAATGATCGTCAAGGTACCCAATACAATCTAACAACTGTGAATAGAGGATATGATGTCAAACACCTAGTAAAATATATCGATCAGAGAACATTGATGTATTCCCACTTTCAATAGTAAGGGAACCTTCCACTGATGACAGCAAGCCCCAAGGTACTAATAAGGACTCTAGATCCATTTCCCATAGAAATATGTGTTGAATTCGATAGGAATAGATCCGTTGAAAGGAGGGTATTAAGGCATCCCCCATCATCCAACACGAGGGGTAGTAGAAGGCCAAATATTTGGAAGGACTTGGATGAAATATTGAAAGGACCACCAAAATGTACGTCTCTTGCATGCACCATATGTAAATAGTGCATGAAAGAGACCCTCTGAATAACATCCAATAATGAGGACCACCAACAAAGGAAAGGAAACCACCAATGGGGATAAATGGCATTCAAGGTACTGCATGAATCCCAATGTACAAATAATTTACTTTCTGTCGAATACAAGGGAAACCACTCAATCAATGACCAATGATGGAATGTCATCTATTGAATACAAGGTCACCTATCAACGATGTAAAGATGGCTAGGGTGTGACTCTAAGTCAAACTATCAGAGCAATTTTTCATAGTCGATAAGAGCTTAACCCACCGGTAGGAATTCAATGGGGACTCTCCATACTAGCACAAGTACATGAAAAATATACTTATGATTCTGAGATGCACTTGACATAGGGGAAGGCCAACTTGCAAAGTCAAGGATTCTATAGAATGGTCGACATAGGCTAAAACTTCTTCTAAACAAAAAAATGACAAAATATGTGACTTAGGCAGCATGGAATGAAAATGAACATCAACATAAGTTTGCAATGCAGAAGGAAACGATAGCATCTCCATAGTGACTGGAAGAATAACCAGTCAGAGGATTAAACTGTAAAACTATGTGTAACTAGTCCAGTTTCCTAAAGTCATACTAACCCAAATTGTTGAGATTAGACTCAAAACTGTGTGCTTTTTTCATAGGCAACTCAACTGTTGGAAATAATGGTAAAGAAGACTCATTCCCATGCTATTTTTCATTATTTGACTTTTTTTTCTTTTTCATACTATCAAGGCCTGAAAAAGAGTAAAATAATGTTACAGTATAGTGAAGGAAACAAGTATCACAAGCAAGCAAACTAGTTCCAAGCGCAAGGAACATACCTATGATCAATGCAAGGAAAAAAGTGTAGTATATGGACACTCAGGGGAAAGTTTCCTCTAGGGATACATGTATCAAGTTTCAAAGGAAAATATTGCAAGGCCAGCACTCGATGAGAATGCATAAGCAAGAGGATAAACAACAACAAGTTGAAGTCGACACTAGGCTCAAAAGTGCAAGCAACAAAATGTAATGCAATGTCACAACTTAACACATAAATGAGAGAGCCTCATAGGGTATTTTGTAGAATAAGGATGAGAAGAATATATGAGTCTTCAATACAAAGTCATTGTGGGACTAAATAGGGCTCTCGAGCCTATGAAAGTATTTCAACATGGTTACCAAACTGCAAACAAGGTTCTTACTAGGGCACCCATGAAAATTATTCTCTACCACATGAATTAAAACACTTCTAAACAACAAAGAAGGTTTCATGTCACAACTCAGTGGGGTCGATCCTAAGGAAAAATGAAACAAGAAATGGATAATGAAAAATATGCATGGAGGGGAAAATCTAACCTATATTCCAGTTTCGAGATCATTACCTATCAGAATGGATCAACATAATGAAAAGGGACCAAAGAAAATGCCTAATTGAACAAAAGGGGTAGAATCAATTGTGTGTGAAATAAGGAACAACAATATCCTACCCATTCATCCCAATTCCTCCTCTAGTGTATCCCATCTTGTTTATTTGTCGAGACCCAATACCTACAGTGTGTTTTTTAAAGATAGGAGAAACAACACAATCATTAGTATTAATGCATAAATCAATGACATCTTTATTACAAAGAGAATCAGGGGGTTAAGAAGTAATATGTGATCCTAGAAGCTCAACAACATCTATCTTCTTCTTAGCATTTTGTAGTCTGTGAACTTGAACTTCAAGGTTTTATTTGTAGTCTTGCAATTCCTTAACAGTGTCATCCTTCAAAGTCAACTAAAACAATATGACATCATAATATTCTATTCAAGCCTAATATTCATCAAACATGGGGTTTTTATCTTCTTTAAGAAGAGCAACTTCTTCACAAAGCTCATCGAAGGAGGCATATGAATGGGAAATTTCTTTTTCTAGTTGGGTATTGGATTCTTCTAGTCTGCAAATGTTTGCATTCTATAAAAAAAAATCTCTATGAGAAAGAGTTTTCACTTCCTTATTAATATCATTGACAAGATATGATTTAGTTCCAAACTCATCTACTAGATCCTAAAAAATTATCTCCATTGTTCATTCTAGGTTAGTAATTCTTCTATATTTCTCATCAAACCGCAGCGAAAGGCTAGTTTGAAAGAGGGTAGCCTCATCTTCCAACTGGATATGGGTTGTCTCCAATTCATTATTCAATCATCAATTCTAAGTTTGAAACTATGAAATGACAATATACAAGTCAGTGACCTCTATACAAACTCGATTATGAGATTCTTCCAAGGAAATGGCCTTTTTCTCACAAATCTCCTACAATTTTTGAAGAAACAAGACTTCATCTTCATTAAGAATTCCCATCATCAATATAGGGAAAGAAACAAGCCACCAAATTGTGAGTGAAGGTTTGAAATTAAAATGGGCTGATGGGAAGTTGAACACAAACAATAAGTCTAGTTTCATCAGTCGACTTATACCAAGCATGTATATGCTTAGTCAAAAGTAGAGAAAAAAAAAGGTTGCAATAGACCATATGCCAAGGATATATCTTCATGAATGCATAGCCTTCAATATGAATCTTGCAAATGGTGGTTTGAAGAGTTGGGTGACTACATAGGGAGCGTTTATGGTCATAAGCAAGTTGAGCCACAGAAGGAATGAAGAATTTTCCACCAATTGATAGATCGATGGAACCCTCCTTCATTCGACAATAATAAAGGAAACAACATGTTGATGTCGAAGAAAGCTAGGGTATGAAAGGTAGAGAATCTACGCATGGTTAAGTTGATTCACAAAAAAATTGAGTGTTGGTCAAGCTACTCTCCTCCGATCGAAAATAGACTGATCATTTTAACCAGTTGAGTGGGAGACTACAGTCAAAACAAAAAGAATGTGGGAGCTAGGTCGAGTAGAATCTTGTCTAGTCAGAAACATAGTCAGTCGGATGGAGTAGAGAGTGTTGATCCACATTTGAGTTGAGTGAAGTGTTAATATGTGTCGAGTCATCATCAATTGCTAAGTTGAGCCAAGAAAAGGGGTGGGCATGAGGAAAATATCAGTTGGTCTTTAATTTGTTGATAAGCAAAGAAACCCACACAAGAAACCAACAATGGTTTGGTAAATCATCGTTACAAACTCATTTTCAGCAACCAAATCAACCCAAATTTAAAAGAGCCAAGCAAAATTTGGTAGTTGATGTGTGAGCATAAGAGAACTCTGATAAACTTTTAAATCTTAGTAGGTTGAGTCCTTCAATGAGCCACTAGATCTGAAAAAATGAGCCACCAAAAGCCACTAGTGGATCGGTTGATATATCCACTACGCAATTCAATATGGATTCCACACATTCAATAGAATTAGTGCATAACCTAGGATTCATAGAAAATAAAGGAAGGATTTCCATGATTCAATAACCCACGATGGGAAATAAAAAAATATTTCCAATGACTCTCCATTTTTGAACAACCCATCATTGATTCAAGAAAACTATATCACATCTTCACCTCTATTTCAATCACATTTTCATTCTATGTGAACCTAATATCATAAAACTAACAACTCTGATACCATGTTGGGACAGGAAAACAACTGCATATGGGAGTGGAGGATCTGAGAGAAGTTGTGGTGTCTAAAGGCAAAGTTGCACTAAATCACAAGAGCACTCCATGAGAGAGAAAAAGATCTCTCCCGATGTTGATAGACCAATCCATAAGGATCATCTATAAATAGGTTATGGTCATGGACCAAACCAGCCATCACAAGATGGAGTTAGTTGTACCTTTCCATAAAAGGTGGATATGGGATTCAAAGTGGACATGGTCAACTTATATCTTAGTTTACCATCAACCCAAAGAATTAGTCAAATCCCTTAACCGATAAGATGAGTTTTACGATGGAGCCCAATGTTCCAACACATCCTTTGTTGGAATACTGAGAAGGGGGGTGAATTAGTATGATCACTTTTACCACTTTTAATCACAATATATAAAATTTAACTTTATCATTGGTATATCATATATTATTTCATTCAATGTATCATGATCATATAACCATAAGCAATACCATTCAACATCACATCAAATACATAGTACACTAGAATTTACATGGAAACCAAAATGGGAGAAAACCACACAATGCTTTCTTATATATATCAAGATTACATCCATAGGAACCACCAACTCCCCAATTCTCTAGCACCAACTTAAAGGAGGCTCCAACCCCCTATTTACAGGATCCAACCTAAAGGAAGCTATAACTCCCTAATTTATTGGCTATAACTAAAAGGAGGCTCCAACCTGAAGGAATCTCCAACTCCTTGTGTTCTCTGGCTCCAACTAGAAGGAGGCTATGATTCCCTGATTTACTGGCTCCAACCTGAAGGAAGCTCCAACTCCCTATGTTCTTTGGATATAACTAGAAGGAGGCTAGGACTCCCTGATTTACAGGCTCCGACCTGAAGGAAGCTCCAACTCTCTGTATTCTCCATATCCAACCAGAAGGAGGATACAATCCCCTTTCCTTACCCCATCCTGTCGCCCTGAAATATAAGTGTAGACTCAACCTGTCACTACCACTGATATATCAATCAACCTATCATTTTCACTGTCACATCAACCTGTCACTGTCAACTTGTCATTGACATACCATCATCAGCCTGTCACCATCGTTGATACTCAACATCAACAAAACTAGATCCACTCACATAGACCATATTCCAAGATCACCAAGAACATCTCTCAACTAGATGTTCGACATCACCAAACCATGCCTCTATTCATGTGTCAAATGTGTACAAAGCATGTACCAATATCATCAACATACCATCACAAGATATGTGTCTCAACTATGTACGAAAACATCAATGATATGCAGCCAATCATATACCTCAAGCATATGCCAAGACCATGTACCATGTACCAAGCATCAAGTGTATACCAAATCATGCATCAACCATGAACCAAACATGTATGCATAAACCATGTACAAACACTTGTACCATACCATGCATCAACCATGTACCATAGCCTATATCGTACCATAACATGCATCAACCATGTACCAATATGAACCATACCATGTACCAAGATATCTACCATAACATGCATCAATTTTGTACCAAAAACCTGTACCATATCATGTATCAAACCATGTGCTATGAGATGTACCTCAAGCATGTGCCAATATCCATAAACCATGTGCCTCAAGCATGTGCCAACATCCATAAACCATGTGCCATGAGATGTGCCTCAAGCATATACCATATCACTCATGATATGTATCAATCATTCTATACACTATGTACCATAAGATATCATCAATGAAGTATCTCAAATAAGTACCAAATAATATGCTTCATAAATATGCCACCATATACCAAGTGTATAGCTCAACCATGTACCAACATCATAAATATATGTCTCTAATAATGAACCATAACCACTGTGTCATATACCAAACCAGATACAAGTTTATACCTCTAACAATGTACCATAACATCACTCAACCATGTATCCAATATGTACCTCAATGAACAAGCCCAAATCTCCAAACCATGCCTCAAGCATGCATCGAGACACAACCCAAAACACACGTAAAACATGTCACAGACCCTATAACAACCCTACTCCATCAGATAATATACATATGAACCTTCCTCAATCTCAACAACCTGGTACAAGAATCTTTTCCCAATTCTGTCTTGTCCTCACAAGACCAAGATGAGTGTCATGTGGGGCCTCACGTGACATGCACTAAGCAACCCACGGGGGTGCCTCATGGGACGCTAGTAGTCTGACCCGTGGGGTTAAGAAATTTTTAGAAAAGGGTTCCTATCAATTGGTTGATTTCGATGGTAACGCTTTATCATAGCCTAGAAATGGGCTCTACCTTAAGAAGTATTACACTTAGATCGGTCATCTCGGTGTGACTTCGTGTATATAATGTATAGTTTTATTTATACATTTTTGTCTTTTTGTTTTATGGACATGTAGTTTATTGTGTTTATTTTTCATTGTAGCAGATGTCAAGTGAATCTGAGGTCTATGTTGGGTTCGTAGACGGTGCTAGCCGACACACTCGGAGACTTTCTTCCGTAGCTTAGGTGATTTTCACGCCCTTTGGTCAGTTGATGTCTTCTAGAGGTATTTGTCTAAGTGAAGCAACCAATAATGTTGTCGAGTACAGTGTCTTAATAGAATTACTATGTGATGCCTTGTCACATGGTCTTTCTCACCTTCGGGTTTATCTAGATGCTCAATCGGTTGTGTCTCAGTTAAATGGAATATACCATGTCTACAATCCCACCCTTCACCGACGATTCTTTAGAGTACATCTCTTAGAATGCTATTTTGATTATATTACTTATATTCATGTTCTTAGGAGATCTAATAAACTAATTGATACATTAGTTAATCATGTATTAGACTAGCATATTGCTCACACATAAAAGTAAAAGCACACACATACACGCATATGTAAATACATTTGTACAAAAAAATTTATCCATAAGGAAAAAAGATGTATATATATATAATAATGTGTCCAAAAAATAATGTCATAAGTGAAAAAGTGGGCCATAAAGCCTCAAATAGAGTCGGTATACATCGTTGGGCTCAAGCCCTCACTATATAATAGAGTACAAAAGGTGTCCTCGATACATACGTGGTTCAGTACTAGCTATGGAATAGGCTTGTTGGCCCTAGTATAATGAACTACAGCGTTCGCAAGACACTGGAACAGTTGAACCCAAGTCCTGGGTACCCCTACAACATGTCGCTGCATGGTCAGGGGAAGGTCCTCTATATCTGTCATCGACATTGCACAAGTGAGAGTTGTCGGGTTCCTCTATACTCGTCGCAATACTCTCTTAGCCTCTTCGACTGGTGGTCCTCTCGTGGTTTTTGGTCCTCCTGTTGTTGTTGGTCCGACATCTGCTCGAAGACGACGCCTGGTCCTGGTGAAGTCAGTTGGTCAAACCAGTCCCACGTATGTATATAACAGATCACTGAGTTAGTACTTTGACATTACCATAAAAAGGATAATATTTAGAAAATTAAAAATAAAACAACTCTAAAAATGTGTGTTCCTATCTCTCTGTGCTCCTCTCCAGGGGGGCATAGGAATATCAGGATCCCTCGGGAAACTAATCCCTGCATAGGGGTAGTCCTCGATAACAGGAATTTGACGGGCCCACTAGTCAAATAATTTTTCATCGAAGGCGTCATGTACTCTCCCCACACCCTATCGAGGAAACAAACCTACCCACCTACATAATGTTGGAAAGGAGGCAATATGGCCTCGTACTGTCTCTCATGGGCTAAGGCTTGGTACTCTCTTGAAAAATAAAGCGCACAGCACGGTCCTGAAGCCGAAGTTTTTGTTTGTTCTTCTTCGGCAGACAGTTAGTTGTTTTTTCATATATGTGAGTATTGTAGTGCTCCAGTCAAAGATGGTGGCATCTAGACACTGAGCTACATAATGCGTCTTTGCACGTGAATCCTGATGAAGTGTTTTGGATCATGTGATCTACCCAATCATGTAAAGTACTATACGGAGGTTGAGGCTTGTGATCTTATGAATTGGCACCTGAGATCCTACTTTCTCAGTGTCATCCTCACAATACATGCCAATGTAATCTTCTATGTTGTGCGGTCCTGGAGGAAAGGTCCTCAAGCTAACTGGTTCCCCCCTCCTCGAGAGGCCAGTCAAAAAGTATATATCCTTTGTCGTCAGAGTCGATGATTGGCCCTCTAGCATGAAGGCCTCTTTGTTTGGATGCCAATACTCTATCAAATGGTTTAGCAACCTGGGTTGTGCCCTCGTGAATGGACTCTAAAATAATTTCCACATACCACACTACTTAAGCATGGAAATGGCCCATGGATCCTCCTCTACCAAAACATCTAACTCATCATGTTCTCTCTCTCTCTAGTGAACATACATCTTGTTGCATAAAAGTTTGTGAGGTTAGTCCCTTGTTTCATATTTTTTGAAATTTTAAAGAGATGTATGCAAGTTGTCTTTAAGACAATCGCGTATGTACGTGGGCTAAGTTTTTCTTTGCCCGCGTACATATGTGTGCTGAGCGTGAACAACCCGCGTACATGCAGACCTGACCCTTTTACTAGGGAGTGCACCCTCTAAACAATTAAATAGACAATAAATGATGAATGGAAATGATGAGAAAGTTCATTTGTACTTACTTGGTTCAGGTTTGAAGATTTTTCGTCCACTATAGCTCCTCGAATTCGCGTTTTAAAGAAGAGGGTTTTTTGGATTTTTGGTTATTTTCCGATTTGTAATGGTTAAAATGAGTTGTCCAACCCTATTTATAGACTTTTTTGGCTCTTTTTCACCCAGTTTAGTCCTCTTTTTCCCTATTCTTGGCTCGGTGGGTAATTGAGTTTCTTTTTGAGAGATCTTTGGGTCATTCTTATGGACTTTTTCTTTTGGGCTGGTGTTTTTTTGAGATGGGTTACACTCCCATCATCCCGTGGTAAAGTTTTTTTTCGACATTTGCATATAGTTATTCTCATCACCTTGCATCTTGCATATTATTGACTTTTTCCACTTTTCCATAGGATCGATTTCACTGAAGTGCGACACAGAACCTTCTATGTTGCTTTAGAAGTGTCGTAATTAGGTGGTAGAGCCTTCCTCTACATGGATGCCCTAAGTAGATCCTTTGTTGCATTTTGGCGTCCATGCTGTGAGTTTTTTCCATAGGCTTGGGAGTCCTTTTAGTCCCGCCATGATTTTGTATCATAGCCCCATTCATATTCATCTTTTTTGGCTCATACCCGAGGGACTCCCTATGAGCATGGTTTGTTGTCTTTCAGGCTCGCTTAAAATTTGAAAGCAACATCTAACGAGAGCTTATTTATTCTTTTCAATCTCGTTTGGACTAATTAAGAAAAGAAGCCTCCCTGGAGTCTTCTTTAATCCCTTTTTAGACTCTCTACAATTGAAAAGATTGTCGAGCGATCTTGTTTCCCTTCACATTCGTCAAACTAAAATTTGAAGGCATATCTGTCCAACGGTAGTTTATCCCTTTTTCGGTCCAAACAGTTAATTTACGAATAAAGGTATGCCCTAGGAGCTTCAGTTCGCTAGGAGAGTATTCTCGGGCGTAAGTTTAACCCTTTTTGGAGCCTGAGAGACTAAATTTTTGAAAAAGAGCCATTCTCCCTGGTTTTAGTTTATCTCTTTTTCGGGCCTTGGAAATTATCTACAAAAAAGGAACCCCCTTGGAGTCCATAGTTAAACTCTTTTCAGATTCCCTAAATATGAAAAGATCGTCGAGTGACCTTGTTCCTTTCACACTCGTTAATTGGTCCAGAAGGAATATCTATTTGGCATAATTTTAACCCTTTTTCCAACCAATATATTATCCAGGAAAAAGGTACGCCTCATGAGACATGTCTCGTCGGGAGAGTTCTCCCAAGTTATATTTTATACTTTTTCAAGCTAAGGGGACTAAACTTAAAAAAAGGTTGTGAGTCCATAGTTAAGCTCTTTTCAGACTCCTTAAAATTGAAAATATAGCTGAGTGATCTTGTCTCGGTCACACTCATTAAAATGGTTTTGAAGAGACATCCTTTCGGTATAAGTTTAACCATTTTTCAAATCGACTGGACTAATTACGAAAAATGAACTCTCTGGAGTCTTCTTTTAGTGTTTTTCATACTCTAAACGTGAAAAACCATCGAGCTTACCTTCTCTAGGCTCATAAAACTTCACATGGAAGGAGTCTTGTTGTGTCATCCTTAATCGCATCGCATGTGTCATCCTTGCGTCTTTGGCCAAATGTCGATGTCATGTTTTTATTAGCTGAACCATCAAAGCATTTCTTAAATACAAGCCTTGTAGCACTTTTTCCCTCGCGATCTAACACCTTGACCCATGGAGGAATTTTCCCGAGTGTCCATATCCTGCACATGTCTCCTTGCACTGAGCATCAGTATGTTCCATGCACTTGGAACTAGTTTGCTTTTCCACAACACTCGTTCCTCCTTTGTAACTGTAACATGCCCGATCCCTGAGTGGATTTCCTAGGGATGGGGCCTCAAAAAAATTTTCTCCTTAAGTGATCAAATCCTTCATTCGGGGTCTCTACCACACTATGCTCGTCCAGATTTTTCCAACCATGGTCTCCATGCTCAAAACCGAGCCCAGAACCGGCGGATATATCTCTCCGAAGTTCTTTGGGAATTTATTGGTTGAGGGCCACATGGTGCCCACGTGGATTCACCTCACACGTGTTATTTCCAATTTTCTTCCTCCACGATGGAAGACCTTCCACAGTCTGATCCCATGACTGGACTTTCTCTCTTTCTCCTATATTAGTTATGGAGGAATTTGGTGCTTCGACACTTCACACCTCTTTATTATCTATGCATGAGACCTCCTGGAGTTTCGAACCTCCAAAGTCCCGTAAGCCCACCATGTGGCTCTGGCCTTCAGTTCGTTCGGTCTCTCTTCCATACTACATCCTAAATCCTTCGGAGTCCCGAAGTCCCGGTCACTTAACCAACTGCGTTGGCTAGGCAGACAAGTATCAGGAATTGACACATAGGATGGGTCAAGGTGACACGTGTTATGTTCCAATGGGCCTATAGGGCATGTGACACACACGAAACCGAGTGACACGTGGCACGTCACCCTAGGGGGTGTCACTGTACCACATCACCTCTGGACTGACAGGCTTCTAACATTCCTCGAACCTCTCGATCGAGATCCAGCCACGTAGATTTATAGATCTACGACTTTGGTTACCTCGGGGATTCGTTGGTCGGGAGTGTTGCGATCCAAAATCCTCTTATCTCCTGAAGTGCCCAATCTCCGAACAAAAGGGGCTAGCGTCACGCATCCCCGATATATCAACGGTTGGGAAGGGACCCTAAGGATCCCTCAATCTACGGTTCTGAGTCCTTTGTGGCTCCAACCTTCGGGGTTTTGGATCCCGATCTAGTTGGTCAAGCAGGTTCACCTAACCGCCTGGGGAACCACCTAACAACGGTCAACCTTACAGGAAATCCTGTCTCCCGATTACCTTCAGCCAGTATAAGGCTAGTAAGGTCGATCATACTCCGAAGTCCCGGACTTCCGGAGCTTCAAAGCCAAGAGTACATAGCTTCCTTAGGCTTATCCTAAGGTTTCTGGGTATTGTTCATATGAGTCCTCTCGAACGGATCTCATCCACTCATCTTCCAAACGAAGATACCTCCCCTTTTCAAGGCTTCAACTTCGCTATCCTTCTTGATCTTTACCATGAAATGTTTAAGGACTTGGGTCTAGAATCTCGATCGCATGGCATGGAGTCTGAACTAGGTATCCTATTCAGATGGACAAGTTCAGATTGACATGATACCTCCTATCTCGGTCCTCTTACAAGTTTATGTCCTAAGAAGCCTCAGGAAATAAGTTGGGGAATACAGACTATCAGTCAAAAGCATAAGTTCACAAAGAGATGAGTGCATATACATATCATGACCATTCCAAACAGAAACCATTTATAAATACACATATATATATAAATCCAAGCATTCATCCATTATTCAAGTTCAATACATAAAACAGGAAAATAATTATCAAAACCGGAAGGCATGATGCAACTACGGGAAGGGGTGCCTATTTCCACCCAACCACAGGCTCAGTCACTCCCAACGGATTTACCACTAGCCACCCCCAAGCTAGACCACGATGCTCTACGATAGAATTCTTTCTTTTGGCTCAGTGACAGTAGGGACGGAGGTTACTCTCGTCCTCCCGCAGGATCTTGACAACGGTTTACACAATACCAAGCAAGGAGGACCAACCTCATTTATCAGCTTGTATCATAACCTGTTAGCCATACCCCTGCGACCAGAACACGCTCATCCCTTAGTTCTTCCTTGAACCCGAGAACTTAGCCTCTCGTCTCTGCACTCTTCGCAGGTCTACCTCTACCCACCACACCTTCCTTCCTTTCTCAGCAAGGTTGTGTGTGGCTCGAATTCCCAGTCAGTGGTCAACTTTGAAAGCCTTACAGATGGGTGTTCTGCCCCATCCCCTCATTAACTCTTGAGGAGGTCTTCCCACCTACCAACCTGACTGTAATTCAATTCTGGGTCAGAGGGTTGTTCTGGTCCTAAGCAATTAATATCCAGTAAGGTACTGGTTTGGTGGAGGTTAACGCAACCATTCCTAGTCCCCTTCACCATCTCTTTCATAGCATTCGTGGTCTCTCTTAGTACACCCCCCTTCCAGTAGTCATGCAACACTTATCCATTTTCTAGTAAATAATAGAATTTACATTCATTGACCTTTTATAAAAAGGTCCATCAAATCAAACATTCACACGTATTGAGTTTTCCATAGTCTCTTTGGCCAGTATGGTTATATTTACAAACTGGGGGAAATAGGGTGTTACAATGCCCTCCCCCTTAAAGGAACATCGTCCTCGATGTTCTATCTGTCAACATGCTTTGTATATACATAAGTGAACAGAAATGGATATGTCTGTCTCATGGCATCCTCCATTTCCCATGTGGCCTCATCTGGGCCAAAGTGTTTCCACTGCACCTTGACCTATGCAATGGCTCAGTTCTTGAGTGGGGTTTCCTTCCTGTCTAGTATGCATTGAGGTTCTAGCAGGAATTCTCCCTCTGGATCCACCTGGATCATAGACCAGTCAATTATATGAATAGAATCATGTACATATTTCTTCAATAATGAAACATGGAAAACATTATGTGCCTTTACTGTGGGAGGGAGTGCTAACCTATAGGCTACAGGTCCCACTCTATCTAATACTTCAAAGGGTCCACAATACTGAGGTGCCAGCTTGGCACAAGCTCCCATCCTCAGGGAACTCTTCCTGGGCCTAACTCTGAGATAGACATGGTCTCCTGTCTTGAACTCTCTGGGAGTTCTCTTTCTGTCGGCGTAACTCTTCTATCTATCTTGAGCACTTTTCAAATTTTGCTTTATCTAAATCACTTGTTGTTCCATTTCTTTCATCATGTCAAGTACGATTGTAATTATATCCACTAGATTACCCCATCTGAATGGTGTCTTGCACTGTCTACCATAGAGGGATTTGAAAGGGCTCATCTTCAGTGACTCTTGATAATCGTTGTTGTAGGCAAATTCTACCAATGGCAGGTAGTCTTCCCACTTCTTAGGTTGATGCATTACATGCATTCTTAGCATGTCTTCTAATATTTGATTTACTCTTTTTATTTTTCCATCAGTTTGAGGGTGATAGGTTGTGCTAAACAAAAATTTAGTCTCAAAACAAGCCATCAAGGATTTCCAAAATCTTGAAGTGAATTTTGTATCTTTGTCTGATACGATCTCCCTACGCATGCCATGCAGTCTGAATATCTCTTTCATGAAGATGTTGGCAATATCTATTTCCCTATAGGTCGATTTGACAGGAACGAAGTGAGCAGACTTGTTCAATTTTTCTAGCACCACCATGATGGCATCATTCTTCTTGGACGATTTTGGTAATCCGATGATAAAATCCATGGAGATGGTTTCCCATTTCCATTCTGGAATTGGTAGAGCTTGTAACAGCTCTGCTGGGTGCTGGTGTTCTGCCTTAACTTGTTGAAATTCTAGACACTTAGCTAGATAGTCAACTATGTCCTTTTTCAATCTAGACCAATAGAATTGTTTCCTGGTGGTCATGATCATTTTCTAATATCTTGGGTGACTAGTATATGGTCTCTTGTACAGTTTGTCCATTATGAACCTCTTCAAGTCGTCACAACTTGGAATATACAATTTGTTTATGTAAGTCAGCAGACCTTCATCCAGCATATGATAGCCTTCATACTTTATCATTGTGGGCTCTTGCTTTAGGTATGATGTCACGGTCTTGAAGGATGCATATGTTTCTTGTGCATTCCTAACTCTTTCTCTGACATCCGTTTCACAGGTTCTCACCGTTTCCAGGTGAATCTTTTTCACACTTCTGCTAAGGGAATCGACCACCCTATTTTCCTTTCCTTTGATGTGTTTGATTTTAAAATCAAACTCACTAAGGAGAGCCATCCACCTAGTTTTTCTAGCATTGAGTTTTAGTTTATCAAACATGTGCCTCAATCCATAGTGGTTTGTCATAAGTACAAATCTCCTACCCAGAAGCTAATGCCTCCACATTTTTAAGGCATGCACTATGGCAGCCAACTCTAGATCATGGGTCAGATAATTGATTTCATGCTCATTCAATTTTCTGGATTCATAGCAAATTACACATCCTTCTTGCATAAGGACTCCTCTGAGTCCTTCCTTGCAGGCATCGGCTTGTTTATTATCCAAAGCTACATAAATTCGTGGCATGCTCCTAGCCACATCATTAACTGTGGTAGCTTCTTGGATATTTTAGACTCTCCTATAGCTCCGTTGTCTGTGTGGACTATCCCTCTGTAGATGTTCTTCTCCACAACCCCAACATTTTAAGGGTTCCTTCTTTGGGTTATCAATCCTTCCTAGGGTTGCTCCAACAGGTTTATTTCCAGTCTGGGAGGTGAAATTTTGTTGATATACACTTCTAGTAGGAAGGCTTATCCTAGAGTCCTTCCTATAGTTCTTAAATCTTGAGGATTTGAACTCCTTCTTATTAAATCCTGAACCGCTCTTCTTCTTCTAATCCTCGTGAGGTTCTGTCTGACTCCTGAGTTGTTCATAACAATACCTTGCCTTTCGGATAGTGTCTTCTAAGGCCTTTGGCTCATCAAACTCAATCGTGTTCCAGTAGGTCTGAGGTAACCCATTGATAAATCGTTGCACTTTTACCTTTTCATCATTTATGTAGGGCACATACCTCAACAACTCAAGGAATTTATTAACATATTCCTCTATGATGAGTTGTCCCAACTTGAGTTCATAGAACTCCTTAGTCTTTTCGTCAAAGTATTTCTCTGATAGATACTTCTTCTTGAAGTGTTTCTCAAATTGTTTCCATGATAAGTCCTCCTCATGGATTCCTTTCACATTCTTAAGGTCTTCCCACCAAATGGAAGCCTTTCCATTCAGGTTGAAGATGGTTATTCAAGCCTTCAATTTCTCAGAGTAGTCATGGACTCTGAAGTACTTCTTTAAACCAAGCAGCCAAGCTTCTGCCTCTTCCCCCTTTTCAATCTCTCCATTGAAAGAGGGTGGTTTGTCTTTCTTGAATTCTTCAGGGTCATGACTTTTGGAATGTTTTCGCTTCTTTCCTTTCTTCTGAGAATGTGAGCTAGTTTTGCTACTAGAAGATCCCTTGGAGTTGTCAGTTTCCTTTCCAGAGGAATCTCCTGATGAGCGTCTTGTGCCTCCAGGTTGGGCCTTCCTCGAGGTACTTCTCTCTGTGTGGCCACTTATGGGACCACATTTTCGTATTTCAGGTGGACTTTGACTTATCTTCACATGTCATCGGTCCAGATGACTGGTCGCAGGTCCATGCTACAACTTCCTCTGTATGTCGGATAAGATCTACAGCAAGACTGCATTAATTTTCGTTCATTTTTCTCTCTTTTATCAATCTCTCGTTTTCGGCCTTACAACTCTGTAATTCGGCCATGAGGCTCCTTACAGTTTTAGCCAAATCCAGAGGGGTTTCCACCGCCCTCCTTTCGTCAGACTCTTCATCTTTATTGTGGGAGCCATCCCCCACTTCATGGCGCATCACCATCCTTTATGCTTGTAGTTTCCCGCAGTTCACTGACTGCTTGAGTGCTGACAAAACACTTGTTGTTAGCTAACAGTCTATTAGTTCATGAAAAACACATTGTTCATATCTCTTAAATACACACACACAATAGAAAGCTTTCATTATTTTCTTCAGTAAGAGTTTAACTAGACTCTTTAAGAAAGAGGTAAGGTAGGGTGTCACCCTTAAAATTCTTTAAATATGGTTTTTACGCAACTCGTCCATGAGCCCAAGCAGGCCAAGTGTTGTAACCATGCTCTGATACCGATTTGTAACACACCCAACCCCTGAGTGGATTTCCTAGGGATGGAGCCTCAAAATTTCATTCTCCTTAAGTGATCAAATCCTTCATTCGAGGTCTTTATCACACTCTACTCATCCAGAGTTTTCCAACCACGGTCTCCATGCTCAAAACCGAGCCCAGAACCGGCGGATATATCTCTTCGAAGTTCTTTGGGAAATTATTGGTTGAGGGCCACGTGGTGCCCACGTGGATTCACCTCACATGTGTTATTTCCAAGTTCCTTCATCCACGGTGGAAGACCTTCCACAGTCCGATCCCATGACTGGACTTGCTCTCTTTCTCTTATATCAGTTGTGGAGGAATTTGGTGCTTCACGCCTCTTTATTATCTATGCACGAGACCGCTCGAAGTTATGAACCTTTGAAGTCCCATAATCTCACCACGTGGCTCCGGCCTTCAAGTCGTTCGGTCTCTCTTCCATACTACATCCCAGATCCTTCGGAGTCCCGAAGTTTCGGACTCCTAGAGCCCTGGTCACTTCATAAACCGTGTTGGCTAGGTGGACATGTATCAGGAACTGACACGTAGGAGGGGTCAATGTGACACGTGTTATGTTCCAATGGGCCTATAGGGCATGTGACGCACACGAAACCGAGTGACATGTGGCACGTCAAGCTGGGGTCCACATCACCCTGGGGGGCGTCACTGCACCATATCACCCTCGGATTGACAGGCTTCTAACAGTGAGATCGGAAGAGCGGTTCAGCAGGAATGCCGAGACCGATCT
>CBVK0100020337.1:0-39507 GCA_900067695.1 Picea abies | reverse complement strand
ATACCCTACCCCCCTCTGGATTTGAACTTGTGACCTCTTAAGAGGAAAGACATGTTCTTAACCATTAGGATTAGTATTTTATTAATGTATTAATTAATACTGAGTATATATATACTCAGTATTAATTAATACATTAATAAAATACTAAAACATAAATAAAGTGATAATAATAATAATGTATTAATCAATACATTTATGCTATTAATACATAAATGTGTTAAAGTATTGATGTATTAATTAAGTAATACTTTAATAAGTTATGTATTTATGCATTTTTAAAGTATTAATACATTAATGTATTACATTAATAAAGTATTAATACACTAATAAAGTAATAATAAAGAAATATATTATTAAAGTATTAATAGAGTAATAAAGTATTTAAGTATGATTAATTAGCATATTACTAAATCATTAATACATTAATGTATTAATAGTATAATAATAAAGTAAAAATACATTAATAATACATTATTACATTATTACATAAATACCATGACCAAGATCATCGTTCACTTTGGTTTACTATGGTTGACCATGGATGATCATGATTGACCCAGACTGTGATTGACATTGACCAAGACCATGGTTCACTTTCATTTACCATGGTTAAATATGGTTGACCATCACCTTTCTTGATCATGAACATGGTTAATTATGGTTAACCTTCATTGACCATGACCATGGTTAATTGTGGTTGACCTTGGTTTACATGACCATGGTTAATTATGGTTGACCATGGCCATGGTTAACTTATGTAGACCTTGGTTTACTTTTGTTTACTATCGTTGACTATAGGTGACCATGGTTCCACATGGCCATGGTTGAATGTGGATGACCTTGACAATGGTTGAGCATGTTGACGTAACAACCCCGCTGTTACGACAACAAAAGTGACGTACAAAATGTAATTTTTTTTTTTAACTTTGCGTTAGGAAATCTAAAACATCACAATTAATAGAAACAATATCGACACATCATCCAATGTATTAACAAAAAAATATTAATGCATTCACAATCAATCATGACACAAAGATGACACATCATCACCATGGATAATGATACGCATATCGATGAATTAACACAAATAAATAGCAACCCATAATCATTGCATTCATACAATTAATAACGACGCATAAACAATACGAATCATAAATCGCCCAACTCATCTCATAAAGATAATCATCAGATAACACCAGGATAAAATGAGATAACATAACGATAACTTAAGGATCATAAATATAATCATAAGAATGACATAATATACTACCCATCCAACCTACCCTACAAGGTTAGGACCTCTAGGACACATAAGCAACACTCAATCCCAGGTTCCAATTGATTTTAACCATTTAAGGTCTCAGGGCTGACGACTGTTATGAGGAACAAGGACTTGTCTACATCTCACTCAAAAAATCAAGTCCCAACTAACTATGCTAAATAAAAAATCATCAACGACAATCAATGACACAATAATGTTCTAATAACCATCCGCACATCAAAAAAGTCCAAGGTGCAAGAGGATTTAATTACTAAATCAATCATAAAACGATATAAGTTAAATCACAAAGTAATAAACTTTATTTATTTTCAAGGAGAAAAAGAATACATCTAATTATTCAAGGTGCGACAATTTACTACAAACATACATCGTTATCATTGCCACAAAACCCCCCATGAAGAATTCCAACATAAATCCTAATTATCTAGATCATCAATCTCACCTAATCATCAGTTTTCCAGATATAACATATTATTCTATCACACTTAAAATCCTCAACGATAAAGGAAGTACATGAGAAGGAGGGTATCGTATACTAAATAATGAATCAAGTGCATAAGAAAATCTAAATCGATTATCTTAACTATTCATGCTCATATTAAGGATATCGTCTAGGAGGGTGTAAGGAGAAGTTGATTACAACTCAAAAGAGCACCCAAGGAAGATCAATACAATTAATCTAATTACACTTTCTCATCATGAATCCATTTTAAAAACTAACATAATTCATTTAAAAGTAACTAGTGAGAACTCATAAGCTTGTGCATCAGGTCTGAGGGCTGGAAGAGGGTTCAAGGTCCCTTAACTTGGTCCAGGGGGTCAAAATAAGCTAAAAAATAAAAGCTCTCAAAATCACTTGAAAACAGTCTCATGAATAGACCCCGTCCCCATGATCCCAATGCAACTTTAATAGGTTCAAAAGGACGTTGTATGCGAGAGATATTGTGTTCTATTCATTGGGCCCAAAAGACAAAAATGTTGACTTTGCAGTCTGTACAATCCATACAGGTCGTACATGACATGTGGCAAGGTGACCATATTGACACATGGCACTGTACTTCTAACATGGCATCATACTTCCATATGGCAAGGTGACATGGGTGGATGACTGGGTAGTGGTGCTGACGTGTCATGTTGTACTGACACATGACACCATACGACTGATGTGGTACTGTACTAACACTTGGTAAGGTGAAGTGGGTTGCTGAATGGGCAACGATGCTGATGTGTCAGGTCATACTGACATGTTGCAGGGCCATATTGTTAACGTGTCAGGTTGTACTGACACGTGGTTGGGTCATACTGCCTACGTGGCAGGGCTATATTGTCGACGTGGCAGGGACGTTCTAACATGTGGTAGTGCCATATTGCTTGTGTGGCAGGGCTGTACTGTCAACGTGGCAGGGTCATACTGACACGTGGCAGGGCCATAGTGCCTACGTGGTAGGACCATACTATCTATGTGGTAGGTGTTGACTATGTAGGTGATGATGTGGCAGGTGATGACTGTTCAAATCATGCTGAAAGATGACATTTTTGTACTACTGATTGGGAAGACCATACTAACATGTGGTAATTTTGTACTTCTGACGTGGAAGGGTCATACTGCTGACTGGGAAGACTACACTAACACGTGGAAATTTCGTACTGCTGATGTGGCAGGGTCGTACTGTTGACTAGGCAGTCCATACTTACACATCGTAGTTCTGTACTGCTGACATGGCACAGTCGTACTGTCGATGTGGCATGGTCGTACTATCGACATGGCACGTCCATACTAACATGTGGTAGTTTTGTACTTCCTATGTGGTAGGGTTGTACTACTGATGTGTCACGTTTGTACTGACACATGGAAGGGTCGTACCACCTATGTGGCAGGGTCGTACTGCCTATATGGAAGAGCCGTACTAATGATGTGGTAGGTGCTAACTGTGCATGGGTGATGTGGTAGGTGTTGACTATATAGGGGTGATGTGGCATGTTTTGACCGTGCAAAGGTGATGTGGCACGTGCTGACTATGCAGGGGTGACATGGCACGTGCTGAGTATGCAGGGGTAACGTGGACTAATCCCATGCTGACATGTGTCAGGGTATGAGTGAATGGAAGGGGCAGAGGCTTATCCCTTCCCTTGGTCTTATGCTTACCATGTGATTGTAGGTGATTCCAACATGAGAGGGTTAGGAAAAATGTGCTAGGACATGGCCACATGGAAGCCATGCGACTAGGGCCTCTGTCGGGTAGGGGCTAGTGCACTAACAATGCGACAAATATTCCCACATGCTCGAGATGCTATAAGAGTCAGGTTTTGGAATGGGAAACACCCGTGAGCTTGGTTAGTCATGCACAAGTTTGTTTTAGTGAACAAAGACAACAAGGAATTTGGGAAAAATTTCTAGGGAGTGGTTTCTTCTCAGTTTTTGGCCAAACCAAGTGCAGGAAGATCCCAGATAGGGGGTTTTGTGCATTATGGAGCCAATGGAGCCATCTAAAAATCATTTTGAGCCTTGTAAAGCACCTATTTTGATGGTTTGAGTGTTAAAGGAAAATATTCAAAGGAAACTGGACCGAGATGTAAAGCCTAAGTGAGGGGTGAACTACTTCATCTAAGTTGTTGTGTTAATGTTAAAGGGTTCGTGATGGCTTCTATGAATATTTAATCAACTTACGATTAAGTAAATACTCCTTAAAAATAAAGAGTTTTAACTCAGTCCTTTTACTCAAGCACATACCAAACCTACTTGCAAAAATTATACAAACAAGCCTCTTCATTATCAGATCAAGATGTTAATTAATTTACCAACTACTGTTCCAAAAATCCATTACAATATTCATCAATATAAAATCCGTATAAATAAATTTAACTAATTACAAATGAAATTGATAACATAAGTACCGTAACTGATGAATGGATTGTTGATGTTCTTCAGAAGTTGGTGATTCCTCCTTGCTCCCACTTTCTAATCGTTGAGACCTCACTGGTACCTCCCAGCCAATGCTTGGGGTAATTTTCTTCCCCATGATCCCCCTGAGCTGCAAAGGGGTCACACACATAGACTAGATAAAAATATAGCTCCTAGGTTGCCTCGCAATGTCAAGCTACCACTCCCTCTAAAGCTGGGTATTCCCAACTCCCACAAGTAAAACTAGTCAAAGAAATTTCGATAGAATAAAATTACTCATACCAGTTAAGGTCCATTCCTCCTCTCAGCCATTTCCTTTATAGAATTTTTCTTAGTGAAAACTTGCCATGCAAATTTAATTCATTTTTTTTAATAATTTAATTAGGAATTATTTCCCCCATACAGGAATTATTTCCCCCATACACTTGTCACTTGTTCCCTTAGTTGCACTAATAAATCCATAATTTTATTAAATTAATTGTCAATTTCCCTCACCCATCCTAAAAGCGCTCCTAAAATCAGTCCTAGTTGTCCCTTTATTCCCTCTATTTCCTTTTCAATGACTGACACCTTTCTAAAACTTAGTTGTGTTTAATTTAGGAAATTTCTTTAGTTAGACTAGACTCAATTCCTTTCTATGCTTCCACACTCCTTTTTACATTTATTTACTTTATTAACTTAGTTCCAATTTATCATTTCTTGCACATAATTAGTAATTAAATATTTAGATAAAATATTTCTCCTCTTTAATTCTTAACTTGATTTTTCTCATCCCTCCCCCTTTTTAATTTATTAATTAGTTTTAGTCTTCTTACCCAATTTAGACTTAGGCTTAAATTTTTTTAATCTAGGCTTAGAATTTTTAAGGGATTTTATAATTAATAAAATTACCCATTTATTAATTACTTTTAAGTCCAACAACAATCAAAACAACTTATTGTTTTCTAGGCATCTAAGTTCATTGGCTCACCTTTATTAAAAAAAAATCGTGATGTGCCCTTCAAGATGCACTATGTGCTCCAAGGGTGCAACTCACCTTTATTCAAGTTTTATTTATGCAACATGCCCTTCAAGATGCACTACGTGATCCAAGGGTGCCACTCGCCTTTGATTGGTTTTGGTAGTTGTCCAACCCTTGGAGTCAATACTCCATCTAGTGACCTTGTGAGAGACTAAGGGCCTCTAAGAAATAAGGACCTTTCCTTATTGCACACCCTTTAGAATCTTCGTGAGCGACTGTATTAGTCTTCCCTCACGACATCGTGGATATCTCAAACTAGGTAATCATTAACCTCTAATTCGAGCCATGGTGGGAGTGCTAGTAGGATGTGGTAGGGCTGTTGCCACACATCTCCCTCAATATTCAATTGTTGTGCATGGCCCCTATACTCCTTATGTGAGTCTGATTAGAAATAAATCTTGAATGTGCATCCATAAAATAAACATTGTCAACAATCATAAACCACATCATAATATACCCGACCATATGTCACATATGAATAAATAAAAATAGCCAAAACATATACAATCCACTCCCTTACTCAATCTGGAGTTCAAGGAGGTCCATCGATGCCATCGACATCCTCAATATTTCAAGTTTCATACACACTCAGGACAAACCCATCAATAATACCTGTCTATACATAGATATCAAATAACATAACATCATAATCCATAAGCATCATCATCGGAATCCATAAGTGTAACATAACATCATAATCCATAAGCATCATCATCGGAATCCATAAGTGAAACAAACAACCATATACTAAACTGGATCACTTGCACACAAGTGTCCTCAAAGAATAAGTTAAATCATGTGCACTCAAGAGTGGGATGTTACATACCCCTCCTCTTGGTTTAAACTTTGTTCCAAATTTTCACAGTATATGTGCAATAAATAAAGTATCTGACAATATCTAAATGTCTAGCTATCAAACAAAAATGGAAATTGTTGGTGGATATCATATGTGTCTTCCCAGGTAGTCGAGTGTGGGCTATAATTTCCCCACTAGACCTTGACCTGATCGACTGTTCAACACCATAGCTATCTAATTCGATGCATATTGGCTCCATCATGAGTGCACCCTTGTATGACACTTGAAAATAAATCATGTCAATCACATGTGTAGGATCACTAACATAATGTCTCAAAATAGATACATGAAAAACATCATGTATACGTCTCAAAGAATCAGGCAAGGCTAGTTGATAGGCCACGTGCCCTTTCTTTTCCACAACCTTGAAAGGTCCCACAAACCTAGGAGAGAGTTTAGCACACTTTCCAAACTTGATCGAACTCTTGTGCGGTTTCACCCGCAAGAAGACTCAATCACCAACTTGATAACTATTGTCAATGAGATGCGCATCGACATAACTCTTCTTATCTTTCATTTCTTGGATTGCTTTTGGTCCTAATAGGACCCTATCCTCAAGTCAATCCCAACTCAAAGGCGTTTGACATGGGTCACCCATAAAGAAAATCAAACGACGCCATCTTAATGGTGCTTTGATAGTTGTTGTTGTATGCAAAATATACCAATGGAAGGAACTCCGCCCAACGCTTCTATTGGTCCATCACATACATATGCAACATATCTTCAAATATTTGATTCATTATTTATGTATGCCCGTTGGTCTCTAGGTGATATGTGGTACTAAATTTAAGTTGGGTTGCCAAGTCCTCTTGGAAACTAGTCCAAAATCGTCCTGTAAACACCGATCCTCGATTAGATATGATCCTCTTAGGCACACCATGCCATATCACTATATCGCTGATAAAAAATCTAGCTATGTATAGCGCCTGATACATCATACATACAAGAATAAAGTATGCACTCTTCATTAGAGTGTCAACTCCCACGAAAATCGAGTCATGCCTCTTTGTTGTTAACAAAATTTCAACAATAAAGTCCATCGAAATGACCTCCCATTTAGATTATGGAATAGCGTGTGGCTGTAGTAATCTTGCTGGATGTATATGTTCAGCCTTCACTTGCTGACATTCTAGACATCTCACCTCGTAGTTGACTATGTACACCTTCATTAATTTCTAGAAGAATAAGGGTTTAAGGTCTGCCCTGATCATTGTGACTCCTAGATGAGCCATGTACATTGCTCTATGAGATTCATTTAAGATCAAACTTATGAACTCGTCGTTAGGCGGTACGCAAATTTAGTTATTATACCTCACTAATCCATCATTGTCCAGAGTAAATCCCTCACATTTTGGTACCAACATGGTGTCTTGTCTGACATTTTCCTTAACCTCTTTATACCAGTCATCACCACATTGTATAATTAGAATTTATTCACAAAGATTTGTCTGAAGAGGAACAACCAAAAATATGCATGGTCTCCAACTTAGCACATCTGCCTCTTTATTCATTGTTCCTTTTATGTAGGTAATCTCAAAATCGTACTCGCTAAGAAATTCTGACCAACGCCTTTGTCGCATGTTCAAGTCACTTTACGTAAAAATGTGTTGCAAACCACATTGGCCCATTTTTAGTTAGAATTTTCGTCCAATCAGGTAGTGTCTTTATACTCACAAGGCATACACAATGGCCAACAACTCCAAATCATGTGTTGCATAGTTCTCCTCATGATTTCTTAGTTTCCTAGAGATGTAAGTGGTCGCTTGACTATCTTGCATCAAGACTCTGCCTAAGCCTTCCTTGGATGCATTTTTGCATACAAATAATTCCTCATCCATGTCAGGGAATTTTAGTATCGACATTGTCATCAACAACTCCTTGAGCCTTCGAAATTCTTTCGCACATTTCTTGGTCCATACAAACTTCTTGTTTTTCTTTTGAAATTCCATAATTAGATTTTCTATCATCGAAAAACCTTCAACGAATCATCGATAATATCCTACTAGACCCATTACGCTACGTACTTTGGGTACGTTCATTAGCAAAGGAAATTCCATAATAGTCTCTACCTTCGTTGGATCCACAACAATACCTTCATCAAAGATAAAATTTGTCGGCATAGCGGAAGACCCAGGGTTCAATGCTACAACAACGCACCAACAAAACCCTAACTACTGACCCTTTCGGAAACATCTACGAAGAAGATGAAGTCTCACCCGAGGTAGAGGCAGGGGTGGTTCCAAGACTCAGATGTCTATAACCTTAGTTGGGACACCGATCTATGATTACACACCTTAGCAAAACACTTAGTAGTTACAGTTCATCAATATTTAATCAGTTCGTAGATAAAACCCTAATTACAGAGCACTGCAGGTTTCACCCAGATCTAGCATATTCAAGCATTAAGCACATTCACATAGGTTAGATCTAGCATTCATCCATATTATTAAGCACAAAGAATTAACATATCTATCTATCATTCATCTATATCAAAGAACTTAAGCAAGTAAACACATAAAAACATCAATATATCACACAAAGCATAGCAACAAAGGATATACGTGGTTCACCCCCAGCCTGGGGTTACGTCCACCGACTCTTATTCTCTATTATTATCTTCGATCAATCAGCTACATGCATAGATCCACAATATCCTACTCTGCATAATATAGGAGATCTGCGCGCACCTCACCAGATCCTCCTTTCCCAAGCTACGTTACAACACAAAGATTCTACTCAATCTCTTACAGTCACTTGCACTTAGTGTTGCAAGTCTCACACAACATGCATAAATCATGTACAGTATCACTTTCACTTAACACTTGGTATCACACACTTATGCCTTTGCACTTAACATACATGCACACCCTTACTTACATCGCCTAGATTTCTATTTATAAATTACAAAAGAGGCCTAAACATGGGTAAACCCATGGGATGACATCCCCATACTCGTTACATAAGCCCAATACCCAAAAGGACCTAAAAAGGGGCTGAGATCCCGTGATCTCTTCTTCAACTTGTGCTCCATATTCGACAGTCTGTCGAAGTCCCAAAAGTAGGTCAAACCTGACCAAGGATCCTCAAAACTTGGTCAAGGGCCAACAACCCCCCAACACTCACCTGGGACTCATCCCGAGTCACTTTGGTCTGGGAAGATCTTCTTCGAAAGCCTAGAACCTGGCTCGAGATGCTTCGACCTGTTGATGTGCCACAGCCTCCCGTTCGGTGAACTCTTGGATTACTACTTCATTGACAAGTCTCTCTAAGCATCATTCAACTACAGTGATGACTTGCTCTAGTTTTGTTCCTCGGCCTTCATTCTCTGCGAATAGTTGGAAAGCATTGTCCTGAATTGGTTGGAGTCTCTAAGTCACTTCCATTACTCTGATCTGAATGGTGTGGAACTGTTTTTGGGAATTACGTTGTTCTTGGGATCTCTTCATTCTTTCAACTGCTAACAGGGGCTTGAACTGTGCCTGTATTGTTTCTTATTGGTGCTTTGCCTCCTGGAGCTATGACTCCAGTGCCTTTAATTCAGAATCCTCAGTGAGTCGCTCATAAGTCTGGGCACTGTGATCACTTAGTTGTTTACATTCCATGGCGAGTTCCTTGATTCTTTCAACTGTGCTTTGAGCAGTTGCTTCTCTTTGATCTCGTACATCCGACGGAGTGTTGGGCACTATTCAAAGCTCTAAGTCTGCTATTATTTGTTGTAGTTGATGGATGGCTTCTGTGAGCTCTGCTACTTGATGCTCCACTCGGTATCCTACCTTTGGCTCTAAGCCTATCATAGAGTGAAGTTCCCTGTCAACTGCTTCTTTGACTCCCAACTGTTCTATGAGCAACTGTTCTTTTTCTTTCTTGGCCTGCGCTCTATCTTCTTCAAACTTGGTTTGAATGTGCTCTTTCTCCTTTTGTGAAACCTGACGTTGCTCTACCATTTCTTCTTGTGCTTGATTTGGGGCCATTGTGGCCTGTTCTTTCTCTTCTTGCACTCGACGAAGGTAGGATTTAGTCACATCAACTAGTTTGCGGAGTTGGACAGGCTCATCTCCCAACTCTGGTTCTTCTAATGTCAGGGGCGCAGTGGATACTGCATGGCTGGAGTGAAGGGCCTATTGTACCCCTCTAAGCTCTGTCACAATTTTTTCATATAAGGATTCTTTATTGGCTTCGTTGTTCTACAAAATGTCCTGTGAAGCATCTGATACAACTGCAATGATGAAATCGAAGTCATCGATCGTGAGTAAAGTCTGAATCTTTGACTTGCTTTCTTTGTATTTCTTTCACAATGTAGGTTTCATGGGGTAAACCTTCCTTTTCTTCGATGGATCTGTGTCATCAAGGGGGTTCCATGGTGGGGTTACTTCTCATTGCTCCTGCTTATCTTCTTCCCCTTCTTTTTCCTCTTTGTCCACCTCGTCACCTCCTCCTCCACCAGGTGAATCTGAGGTAGTCTCTTATGAGGCTCTTCTCAGTTCCTGTACATATTGTTTCTTCTTCCTTATGCTATTGTTGGGTGAATTATACTCCTTGTGGGTAACTACCGGGCTTCCAATGAGGTTTGGGTCGAACAATTATGCCTTAGCGACTGGTATAAGGAAATTTGCAGGCCATTCCTTAATGATTTCTTCTAGGTCCTCCTTGGTGATCTTATAGTATGACTGAAGCTCTTCTTTATTCTCATTTGCGCATGTAGTGATATATATGAAATGGCTATCCGTGTGAAACCTCATAAGGGGTATAAACATGTCTAGAGTGTCTAACGTCATCCCAGGGAATGATTCAATAGCCCTTCTCAGTAGCAGGTAGTAGGTATGGAATACTGCGTTTGACTGCCACTATTTTCCTAAAGCGTGGTGAACTTCACAACAAGTGGTTCAAATGGCTCAATGTCTAGGAAGGTTGCACCTTCTGGCATCTTCTAAACTATAAACATGATGAGGATCAACAACCAGCTAAAGGGGAACTCGTATCCACGATCCTGAGCTTTGCGACAAATGAATTCTAGATGGTTAACTAAGTACTTTTCCCAACTTTTCTGTAATCCCTCCACGCACTTTCCTGCGAGGTCAACCACAAACTCTATGACCTGCGTGGGTTTGCTCTTTCGGACTAGATTACCAACAATGAACTGAAAAGTGAGGTGCACTACACCATTCTGAATGGAGGCTACCTTGTAGCCTCACATCCCCTTCTCTACATTGTCTTTAATCCTTTATGCCAGGGCAGGATCTGTAGTCTTCCCTGGGTAGAAGTCCCATGGGTCGGGTCCCTGCATGCTCAATTCACTGATCCTATGGATCAACACCAGATCGATGGTAATATGTGTGTCTAACCATAAATAACCAACGTGGAAGCATGACAACAGGAGTTTAATGCATGTGTTAACCTTCTGGTGCCTTCCAAAGTGTGGAATTTTCATGACATTAAGGATAGTGGACTACGCGATGTTCATGGTCCATGGCTGGGGAATGATCTTTGATCTCTTTCCCTTCATCTTAGTCAAGTACTTGTGAGGCATGAGCATGCCATAGGTCTTACGGTCCCTTATATTATAGTCACTGATATTTAAGGTTGGAATCCTCAACAACTGTGGTCTGATTGCGCGTATCCCCTTCTGGAGGTACGTTGTGATGACTGTGTAGTCGAAGTCCCATCATGATGTTGGAATAGATGGAAAGAGAACACGAGGAGAATGATGCCATTGCTGGGAATGATTCGAGTATAGTTGCTACCCTTCGAGAATGTGGACTCTTAAAAAAATTTAGGATCTCGGGCATGAGAGCCCAACTTAGATTGTTAGAGTACCTGGTCCACATGTGGGATGTGGATCAACAATTATTTCATGTAGGGGTCCACACACTAACACTAGATATCGAGGATATCTATTTTCTGACGGGGTTGTCATGGCATGGATACCATGCTACTCTGACCAGAGGTAGAGGCGGCATACTTCCTATGAGTGAGTATGTTCGTCGATATTGTGTTCCCGAGGCGGAGAGAAGAAACGGTAAGGTTTCCATCTGGGGTGTCCAAAATCTAACCTTGCAGACTATATTGTTTACCATTGCACGCATGGCCAAGAGTGATGCTCCGCACATGGCTCTCTAGATCTATTTCCAATATGAAATAGAGTGCATAGAGCCTTGGGTTTTCAACTAGTCGGATGCGGTTCTTCGCAGCATGAAAAGGAAATTGACTAAGTGTAGAAGGGGCGACTTAAAGCAGTTCGGGTACGAGTATATTTTGGTGTCTTTCTTCCTTGAGAGGGTCCCATTGCTACATCTATAGGTAGATTGGGGTTTACCGGCTCCACAGGATCCGAGGATGCTGAGGTGGTGTAACCTCATGGCTTGGCACGCAGTAGGGCCTATAATCAAATATAATGATTCGTTTTTTGATTGGTTGAGGCCTCAAATATAAATATACCCATTGAGTGGATTTGTAAAGAGTTCTTTCATCATACCTATAATCAAATATAAATATACCCATAATAAAGTAGGACTTCGGATGGCATAGACGTTACTTAATTGTAGTACTACTAGCTATGAATCGAGTCGTATAACCAAGTGGCGAATATCAAGAGAAATAACATCAATCAACAATTTGATGATGGCACTATATTCTGTGATATTATTGGTCGCATGACCAAGGCACACACCTTGTAGACTGATAAGTTCGTTTGTAGGTGCATAAATTGCCCATGCAACAGAAGCAAGGTTCTGAGTACTACAACTAGTGCCATTGGCAAAGCCAATGTGGGGTAGAGAAGACTCTGACATCTGGAAGCCAAGCACAATGCAAGATAAACGGTCGAGGGCAGAGACCAAATAATGAAAAAACATACTAAAGTAACACACAAAAAGTATGATACAATAAAATACAAGCACTCATGCATAGGTGATCTTAAGCATAGTACTTCTTTAAGTACAACCCATTTCTGGGTTCACTCAAAGAGATACCGTTGTAGTCCACTAACTTGTAAGCTCCTTTCTCCAACACTTGTCTAAAGATATAAGGACCTCGCCACATAGCTTCAAATTTTCTATCTCTTAGAATATCTCGATCTTGTTCGTAAAGGAGAATCAGATCACCTTCAGAGAAAACACATGGCTTGACATGTTTGTTGTATTGATATTTGATGCATTTATTCTGATATTCTATAACTAGGGTGGCATCACGATGGGTTTCGTCTAGTTGCATGAGATACAACAGACGCTCTTCTTCGATAGAAGTGTTTGGGAGAAGTTTGACGACTAGTTTTAGAGAGGGTATCTCACATTCAATCTACAAGATGGCTTCTAGACCATAAACTAACTTGAAAGGTGTAAACCTGGTAACATACTTAACGAATGTCTGGTAAGCCCACAATGCTGAAAACAACATCGTGTGCCAAATTGGTTTGTGAATCCCTATCATTCGTTAAAGCATGGTAATGAGAACTTTGTTTATTGCTTCAACTTGGTTGTTGGCTTGTGGGTAATAGGGTGTTGATTTTTCATGGCAAAGACCCAACTTTTCGGTGAGTTCAGACGTCATGAAGTTTCTAAAGTGGCTACTGTGATCAATAACGATAGCTTGAGGAACACCAAACTGAGCAATGATGTGATTGAATATGAATAATGTTGTATTCTTTTCCGTATTGTTGAATGTTGGCATCGCCTTGGCCCATTTCATAAAATAATCTATGGCTACAATAATGTATCCATGCCCCCCAACCGAGTTAGGGTGACATGTCATGAAATCGATACCCCATTTTGCAAAAGGTCTAATGAAGACTACAGGGTGTAGAGGAGCAGGGCGTGATCATATTTTATTGGTTTAGGTTTTTCAAGCGTGGAATTTTTGGACAACAATAATACAATCATTGAATAAAGAAGGCCAAAAATACCTAGCTCGTAAGATCTTCTGGGCAGTAGCATATCTAGACATGTGACCACTACATGCTCCAGAATGGCAGTCATTCAGGGCTTTCTCGGCTTCGTCAAATGTGAGGCAACATCGGAAAATGGAGTCAATCCCATGATGATAAAGAGTATCACCAAGGATAATATACTAATGGGCTTGGTAGTGTATGCGATGACGGTCAGTGCTAGACAAATCAGGTTGGAAAGTCTGGGTCTGGAGATATATGATGATATCTGTTATCACTGAAATTTCATCCGCACATGGTTACAAGAACTCAACATCGTCAAACAGTGATGAAGTCATCCATGGACCTAAATTAACACCAAAGCATTCAAAAAAGGGTCAAAAACTATACAAAGTAGTGAAAAATTGAAGGGAACTATGAAGACACTGGGCGCGCACGCACAAGCGCAGAACAAGAACGCAGAAATCGCGCACATGCACGTGATGTGCGACTGTTATCACAAAAATCCATGCACCTACTAAACGACGCATTTATGAGAGTGGTCAGCCTCCCACCCACTTATGGTTCAACTCCCAAGCCGATTTGACCCTCAAATCTGGACTGGATTCGATTGGATGGCTGGTCAAAGACCTAGAAATGCCCTAATTAGCCTCTTTTCACACTACAAAGCAGTTAAACAATAGCTCAAATGAATGCTATAAAAATGCCATGGATGCACCTCATTTTTCAAGGAATTCAAAGTAATGTTATGCTTCTTCTATTCTCTTGAGGATTCCATCCTTGTCAAGAGCATATTTGCACCATTGCATTGGACAATCCATCTCACCCATTGAGTGGATTTGTAAAGAGTTCTTTCATCATTTTCCATTTTTCTTTGTTTTAAGAAGAGCTAGCTAGTGGGGGTCCAAGAGCCCTCCCTTGGAGGAAGAAGGGACTCATAGTCCCCTTTCTTCTTAGTGTATTGTTTCACTAATAGATCAGCCTCAACATTGGTGACATGGGTTTTATGGTTCTTTTTGTTTCTATGTCCCTATGCTCATGAATTTAGTTGTTATTGCATTTCTTAGTTTAATTCATAATTGTAGTTTTTTTTATTTTATTTCCCTAACTCTTTTCCTTGCAGCTATCCTTCTCAGCAGACCCAACTGAGCTTGCAAGCACCTCTATTTTTCTCACTATGGTGACGGAAGAGGTGCAACAGATTGGCGACTCCACTAGGGAAAGGTATCAATTTCCTACCCCATTTGGGTTTTTCTTGCTCTTCTTTTAGTTTGTTTAACTTGCAGGTACACTAACCGGCCTAAGCCGACTTGCCACTCAACCAATTCCAAGTTGAATTGAGAGAAATCCATTTGGATTTTTCATTCTCGGTCGTGTGTCATATGTGCACGGGTTTTTATGCCCACAGACCCGCATCATGTGCACATGCGCCTGATTCACAGCTCTGTTCTGCGCACGTGCACAGGTTGACTTTTCTCTGTTCGCGCACATGCGCTCTGTGTGTCTCTGTCTCCACTGAGACCCACCATATGTGCTAAAATTTACATTGTAAAGTTGTTGAGATGTGGGGAAGGCCATTTTCCTTCTTAAAAATGATTTCAAGCATGTTTTAAAGCTGCACCACACTTAGTCCCCTCATCATATAAAGGGGTTAGTCAAAAACACATAGGCACTTAGGAGGATAAAATCAATTTCCCTTCTTTGCTTTTTTCCACATGGATGGCTTGTTTTGACTCACAAGATAAGTTGGAAATCATTTTTAATCACATTTAACTTACATTGGGACTAGAAGTTGAATAAACAATCACTTTGTATGCTCTTCTCTCGCGCCTCCAAGTGATCTTGAGAATCAGAAAAAGATTGTGAAACAATTTCATCTCCCTTAAGAACATTAAAACCTTTAGGAGAGGACAACAACCCTTCTTGGGAATCCTCTTAGTTTACTTTTTCAAACACATCTTAATATTGTAATGGGCGCATACATGCCCACATGCTACAATGATAGGATAGTGTTTGAATTTTGCTTTCTTAGATCAAATCACTAGGGAAGTTTAAAGGTTTTGTAACGAGCCCATACATGCCCACATGATCAATCTAGGATAGTTTCAAAGTTTTTCTTAGATTACATCACAATAGGGAGTTAAAGGGATAGTAACAGACCCATATGTCTAGATGCTAGCTTCCTAGGAACTTTTGAATTACGCAAGGTTGTACCAAAGACACTTAGTTAATTAGGTAATCAAACACTTGTAAGGACCAAGAGAAGTCCACATGCAACAAGGTGACATATAATTCACTAAAAATTGGCACACTTTCACTCACACACAAAAGTCACTTATCACTCACATAGCTTCTTCTTGAAACGTGGAGGTTAAAGTAAGTTTGCTCCAAAGGGATTTCGAAAATACCCCACCCTTTTCTTGACGAAACTATCCACTCCCATTTTAATCAACTAGGTTGGTTTGCACCCCCAACCTCCCAAAACAACTACATCTAAAATATTTCTAAAAACTCACTAAGTTTTCCTCCACAGGAGGTGCCAAAAGAAATTTTTTAGTCTAGATAGGATTTCGGGGATAGGCATCCAAATAACTCCTCATTATCTGGTTCTCACATTGTCAAAACCATAGAAGTTGTCAAATAGGGAACTGAAAATCCTCCAAGTCAAGTGTTCCTAATACCATAAGGCAGGGAGATACCCGTGAAGGGTTGAAGGCCGAGGTCCGGTTGTTCTATGCATCCCCCTTGAGGCACCCACCTCTTGGACGGGATCCAGCCTGTGACCCATTTCTTAGGCCAAAAATCTAAATGCCCCACTTTGATCGAGGTACCTAGTGACCAAATTTTACGACATCTACCCAGGTGGCAATTGTGGGCTGCAATTGCACCTTGATTGGATTTTGTGTGGCTATTAAGAAATATCACCATCTCTTTCGGGATATTCCCCCTTTACCCCTCATTATAACCAATTATTTCATCCTTCACTAGTTTCTCTTCCAGTGACTTTAGACCCCACTATTGAGTACTATTAGAAGGTCCAGTGCTATTTTGAGAGGAAGGACGTTACGTATTCTAGGACATGAGCATTTTCTTTCTTTTGATTCCCCATGTGGACAAAACCCACTTATCCACATATATGCTTCTTTTTCAAAACATTTTATGTATGATGCACATCTGATTACAGTTTGATTTGGATATATATATTGTGTAAACATTCAATGCGAAGTCTCTTGTTTCTATATTACTCTCACCACTCTTTGCACACATTCACGTAGCTAGTCGGACATCATAGGGGAACCACAGAAACCCCATCATTCATGATGCTTGCTAAACCTCCCTCCTATCTTAGGGGGAGTGTCTGGTCTTGCCCACTCATTGACACCTCCTTCACAGACTCCTGTGAGTGCTACTATTTTAGGATCAACTTTTCTTGGTTCTACATTACTTGGGTCCACTTCCCAAGGTCATCCGTTCACTCACTCTCCATTAAACAGAAGCGGGGGACCTACTTCCTCTCTAGGGGGAAGCACCAACCCACCTAGCCCCCCTCAAGGGTCAGGTTCACAACACACCCACACCATGGACGGAGCTAATCCTCCCCCCCCCCACACTACAGATGCCATATTTGGCCTCTCTCAACATACCAGATCTTAGCAAACTCACCAATGATCCTATATTGCATGATCCCACATGGCCTGCAATGCCCACCAAACTACCTTCGGACATGCAAAAGTTTGAAGGAAAGGCAGGCGATGACCCTGCCAACCATGTCATGACCTTTCACCTATGGTGCTCCTCCAATAACATTATGGATGATTCCATTAGACTACAATTATTTCAATGCACACTCACTGGCCCATCAACCAAATGGTATGTCGAAGAAAAATCAGGGTCCCACGCAACTTTTGAGTCATTGGCCAAAGCATTCTTGACCTTCTTCCAATTACCCATCCGCCACGACAATGGTCTAGAACTACTTTCTAAATTCAAACAAACCTCAACCACACATATCACTGACCACATTCACGAGTGGCATAGGCGACATAGTTTGTGCAAAGTAGAAACCACCAAGCAACAGTGTCTCAACTGGTTTCTTAGATCACTTGTCTCTCTCCTCGGTAAGGATGTAGCTTCCACCTTCCCTCAATCTGAAGAGGAATCCGTCAGTAAGGCCCAATAGTATGACCTCATCTATGCATAGTCAGGGTACTTATACACTGTACTTCCTTATCTTCCAAAACCTGTGCCATTTGGCCAAGACAAACCTGGGATGTCTCACTCTGTAGACAGACTGATTGGTACCACCACTCACCATGGTACACAACCCCAACCACCACCTATGTATGGAACACCTCAATACCCGCCAGCATATGGGGGCACTTCTTATTACCCCCCACCCCCTTATCAACAACCATACCCTCTTGCTATACCTTCACCCATCAGTGGACCACCATCAACACCCCCCATATATCCACCTATTCAAACAAACTCTGGTACCGCCTCTACCTCATCTTATAGTACTAGCGAAAGCACTATTCCTTCCTATGTACCTTATGGATCGTTACCACCAAAAAATCTATACTTCCCATTTCCTGGTCCTCCATAACCCATGGCTCCCCCACATCCTCATGCAGGGGTGAATTTTTTTCAACCCTCTGTCGTTCAACAATACCCAAATTTTGAATAGTTGAATACAACCAATCCAACCCATCTGTTGAACAACACCAAGAAGAAAGGACAGAACAGGAATAAAAACAACCCAGGTCAAGGCGGGAATCAACCCCAACAACACCAATCCACTGGGGGCAACTAGAACCAGGGGCATCAAAACCTCCAGGGGGGAAATAATAATAAAAGCCAAGGGAGATATAAAAATAATGTTAAAACCAACTTCCCTTGTGCCCTTTTTGGTGATTTCAGCCATTACACTCATCATTGCCCCCAAATCACTAATTTCAAATGGTTGAAAGACTATGGTAGTCTTCCCCATCCTTCAGTACCGCCTGCCCCTCAACAGGCACCACAACAATATGTACAACAACCCCCTCCTGTCGTGCTACAAAATACTATTCCACATCAAGGTGTAATAAACACCCAATAGGACACACAACATCCCCCACCTCAGGTGGGACAATACCTCAACCCCAACAATCCAGTAGATCGCACAATTCTCCTCACTAGTGAGGAAGAAATCCTTCTGCAAACATGTAATCGTTAGTATCATGCACCTGTTGAGTCTCCTCCTATCCATCTAGAGACAAACCCTACACCGACGAGACCCTTGTTGGTGATACCTTTCCCTACTGCCGAGCCACTGCTTCACATCCCTCGCATCCCATTGCACAGGAATGTCCACAACCCACAAGCTAGGGCATCTCATAACTATAGTTTGGTAGACGACTTAGCACAATCCCCGACTACCATGCCAGTTTTGGAGGTCCTCCAGACTTGTCCTACTCAACGGAAATCATTACTTTCTACCTTGGGGGAAATCGACCCCGCAGATACCCGACTCATTACCTTTGATCTTGACAGTAGAGAACCTCATCTTCCTGCCTTGATCGCTTTTCAAATACCAGTAAAAATATGGAACATCATAGTTCATCATTGTATCATCGACGAAGGTGCATCTACATGCATTATGTCCAAAACGGTATGGCAGAAGCTTGGTTCCAATGAACTCATACCCTCTGCCATAACTTTACAAGATTATGACGGACGACCATCGTCTCCTAAGGGCTCTTCCAAAATGTCCCCATCGAACTAGGGGGAAAGACTATTCTCATTGACATCGAAGTTATCGATGCCCCACTCGATTATAATATCATGTTCGATCGTAGCTACATGTACGCTATGAAGGCAGTGGCATCTTTCATCTTTCAGACAATGATGTTCCCTCACAATGGGAAGATCGTTACTATTGACCAAGTCTCACATTACGAGCCTAATCCATCTGCCAACATTGATAACATTCTTCCTCTCGTCCACACAAGCCATGATGCATACCCACTTGTTGAGATGGGTCCTGGGATTTTTAAAGATCCATCCTTGTTAGGAACGTACCATGGAGCACCACCACTCCTTTATCCTCCCAATCAAGTATGCGTCATATTATCTAACGGAACTCACCCAGAGGATACCCTTCCTCCTACAGTGGCTTCTATCATATATGACATCCCACGCGTTGCAAAACCCCCCCTCAAGAACCTGCTAGACACTCGTCGACCCCACTAGTCCATGATTCCACCTCTCCCCAAGGACATATCCCAATTTGGGAGACAGTTCCCCAAGACATCACCCAAATTCCCTTCTTTTACCCTCCACCAGGTATTGAATCTTTTCAAGTAGCCACAATGCTCACCCTACCTAATATGGTGTTAGCAATCCCAGTTTGGTATTTACACCCACCAGAGATGGTCCCTCGACCATCCATTCCCCCCCCAAAAAAGGAATCCCCATGATGATTCCCATACTTACCCCACCACACCCTCACTCACTAACCCCCCTGCCACAGCTGGGGGTAGGAGAAAGAAGAAGGAGCCCATAGCTCCACTTCCTCCATGCATCCCACCACCTTGAAAACTATGTGAGAAAGAGGGACAACAAACCTACAACTGCACGTCTCTACCAGAGTTGCGGAATTTGATTCCACTCAATCAAACTCCCCCAACACTAGCCACTACAGCCAGTCCTGCCACTACCACCCCCCCTTCCAGTAGTAAAGGGTTGTGGACCAAGTTCGTTTGCACTATATGTTCATAATATGGCCATTATACCCACCATTGTCCAACACTGCCACGCTTTCGATAGAAAATAGCTGTAGTACGCCAGAACTTCCAGAGCAACCCCAGTCCTGCTACGTCATCCTCACCAAATATCACTAACAACCATTATGTCACCACTTCAGTCAATGAACGTATGAGACTCCCTTACTCTCTCTGTGACTCATTAGCTCATTTTACATACCAGTGTCCTATGATTCTTGAATACAGGCAACGTCAATTGACCCTGCTTCATCGACCCACAGAGTCGCTAGTTGACATTACTTTGTCACTAGAGGATCTTCATGTTATTTCTCCTGAACCCGAGGCCCTTCCAATGCCTCCCTGGTTCTTAAACGACTTATCTGAGGATTCACCCTTCAATCCCCCCAACTCTCCCGCTCATTCCCCTACGGATCTTTTACACCCAACTACCATGGGTACCCCTCAGTACTTTAATATATGGTTTATGTCGATTGAACCCTCACCATCTCCTAACATTGTTCCCCCTGCTTCTTCCTCACTAGGGGGCAACCACATGACCACTATCACCGACATCACTCCTCATGACCCCTTGTATTTCCATCACTTCCAATGTAATGAGGAAATACTCGAAGAGTTAAACCACCCAGACCTCCCCTGGGATACGCTACACCATGGCGCACTCTTCTCTCCACAAGAAGCCTCCATGCCTCCTAACCAAAACCCCATTTACGCAGTCGAAACCAAGGATTTTATCCCATCAGGGCCTATCGACTGGTTCAAAAACCCCATTCCTGCCCCTGATGCTTTTGAAGAAGTAAACATGGCCAACATTTCCCCAACCATTAAAATTGACATTTCCATTAAAAATGGCACCCTCGAGGAGATCACCATTGGAGCTGCTTGCACTCCTCAGGAAATCACCGCCTATAAAGCACTCTTCCAGGAATATCAAGATATTTTTTCCTGGTCCTACACGGAAATGCTTGGACTTGATCCCTCTATCGTCGAACATCGCATCGACACCTGGCCCGATATTACACCAGTTCATCAGAAACAACGACCGCTACACCCATCCAAAGCCGTGGCCATCAAAGCTGAGATTGACAAGTTACGCGCTATCGGGTTCATTTACCCTATCGCCTATACCTCATGGGTTTCCAAACCTGTACCCGTTAAAAAAAAATAGGGCACTATCCGCGTTTGCATAGACTTTCGTGATCCCAATCACGCATGTCCCAAAGACAATTTCCCAATGCCTTTCATCGACCAAATTATCAACGATTGCGTCGACCACGAGGCTCTATCCTTTATGGACGATTTCTCTGGTTATAATTAAATTCAAATCCATCCCGCCGATCAGTATAAAACCACATTCACTACACCTTGGGGTACTTTTTCATATCGTGTCATGCCTTTCGGCTTAAAGAATACCAGCGCAACTTTCCAGTGGGCTATGACATACATCTTTCACGATTTGGCACATATCATCCTCGCCTACTTGGATGACCTCATAGCTCGATCCAAGAAATGCACCCGACATCTCAATGATTTACAAATCATCTTTCAACGGTGTCGTCAATACAACATCCGCTTGAATCTTATCAAGTGCGTATTCTGTGTCACCGCAGGGTGCCTCATCGTCTTTATTGTTTCCCAAAGTGGTATTACCGTAGGCCCCCTCAAAGTCCAATCGATCATCAAAATTCCACCTCCCCGAAATTTATGTCAACTTCAGAGCCTACTGGGAAAAGCTAACTTTCTGAGACGCTTTGTCTCAGATTACGCCATACATGCACATGGTTTCCTTCACTTACTACATCACGACATACCATTTCACTAGGACGACCATGCCCAACAGTCATTTGACGATCTTAAAATCGCACTTTCAAATGCACCTTTAATTAGTGCACCTGACTACAATCGCGACTATATCCTGTACGTATCAGCATCAGCTGTATCAGTAGCCGACATTCTTATCCAGCTAGGTGATGAAAATCATGAACATGTCATTTATTACATTAATAAAAACCTCTCAAGGACACCCTTGAAGTATAAACATGAAGAGAAACTTTCTCTTGCAGTCGTCCTCACAGTCCAGAAAATGCACCACTACATTCTGCTTCACACAAAAAAGGTCGTCACAGATTCCAACCCTATGCAGTACTTGCTCAGTCGTCGGCAAGTTAACGACAAATTTTCTCGATGGATTGTTATCCTTCAGGAGTATGACCTTGAGTTCTCAACACCTAAGAGTAAGAAGGCCCTTGTTCTCACCGAACTTGTCACGGCCCTCCCCTCTGACACCACCAGTGCCCCCGTCAACTCCGACTTTCTCGACGAACATCTCTTTTACATCACTTCGGATGATCCTTGGTACGATGACCTCCTTGTTTATCTCCGAACTCAAAATTTCGATAACCACCTTTCATGATATGATCATCATCATATTTTCCATCAGGCCCCCCACTACCTCCTCATCGGAGACATCCTATACTGGCAGGGAGTCGACACCATTTTTCATCGATGCCTGACTATTGATGAGGCTGATAGAGTCTTAAACGAATTCCATAGTGGCACATGTGGGGGCCATCCTTCAGGCATATCCACTTCTCAAAATATTATCCGAGCTGATTACTTTTGGCCTACCTTGTTTCATGATTTCATTCACGTCGTAAAACGATGTGAGCAATGTCAGCTCTATGCCAATAAAGCCCGAGCTCCCCCCACTCTTCTTCACCCTATCATCACTGACGACCCTTTTTGTAAATGGGGCATCGAATTCATGAATTGCAATCCCCCCTCCAGCAATGGTCACAAATACATTGTTATCTCCATTGATTACTTCACCAAATGGGAAGAAGCTATGCCCACCTTCAACAACATTGCTGACATTGCAGCATGTTTTTTCTTTAACCACGTCATATCCTGCTTTTGAGTACCCCTCCAACTCGTTTTCGATCATGGGAAACACTTCGAGAATGAGATCTTCGTCGAACTCTCATCTCGTTTAGGATTCTCTCACGAGTTTGCCTCACCATATTACCCTCAGTCTAACGGACAGGTCAAAGAAGTTAACAAAATTCTCAAGACCATGTTACAGTGCATGGTTAATAAACATAAAACCAATTGGCATCATATGTTATTTTCCGCACTATGGGCTTATCGTACAGCTGTGAAAATAGCTACTGGTTTCACACCATTTCATTTAGTCCATGGGGTTGAGGCCACTCTTCCCATCGAGTGCGAAATTCCCACCTTACGCACCACAATTGAGATATTACCCGACACTACTCCAATGGAGCAGCGCTTGCTGAACTTGGAGTCTCTATATGAAGATCGTCGATCTTCCTTACAGAACAACGAGGCAGCTAAAAAATGATCCAAGGCTATCTTTGATCGCCATGTCAACCTTCGCTCATTTCGCGAAGGCGACCTCGTCCTGGCTTACGATATCACTCATGATACCTTTGGCCACAGAAAATTTGAGTCACTCTAGCATGGCCCATACATTATCCAACATTGCCTCACCAAAGGCACATACATCCTGGCCTCCCTTGAAGTCCTCTCTCTCAAAGAACCCGTCAACGGGTTGTATCTCAAGAAATTTTATGCTTAAACGTAGTCATTCTACTTTAGGTTATTTCTTTTATAGCATTTTTAATATTTTTCCCTCCCTCACGTCTAAACTATCCTTTGTGCTATTGACAGATGCTTCCTACACTAGCCTACCACATCGGTTATGCCGACGGCACCAGTCATTTGACACAAAATCTCGCTTCGGCTGCTTGGGCTCTCTACACCCCCTCACATGAAATGCTCCATTCAAGCGGCATATGTTTAGGTTTGGAAACCAACAACTAAGCCAAATACACCACCATCACTAGCCTCCTGTCCAATGCCCAACATCATCATATTCGTCACCTTAGCATCTTCCTCGACTCTCAACTATTCGTACTCCAGCTCAACAATGTGTACCGCATCCGTGATCCTTACCTCTTTCGCAAATACCTGTAGGTTATACTTTTATCTCGACATTTTGATTTACACATATTCCAAGACAATTGAATCAAATTATAGATAACCTAGCTAATATTGTGTTAGACTGGCATATATCACATCAAGCTACCTCTACACATACATAAACATATCACACAAACTGTCATCGCATATATAGATTAGACATCATCAAAACATTAAAAAAAAACATGTAAACACCACATCGATCTCACAAATGTATACTCATGTATATATCAAAAGGTCCATAGTGTCATCCAACTGTTTACATAAAAAAATACAACTATTCATAGGCCAATGAAGCACCTCGGTACAAAATGGGCTCACCAGCCTATATACAAAAAATATATAAATATATATACATCAATGCATCGAGCACCACTCACGGTGCCTCTAGAGCACCACCGCCTTCTCCTCCCTTAGGTGGTGGTGACCCACCACCACCTGCCCCAGGTGGTGGTGGTCCACCCCCTACTGGGCCTTCCTGCTCCAGCAGTAATCATCCGGTTGTCATCGCAAAAACCATTTCTACTCATTGAACTATGGGCCGCCATGGCGGTGAAACCCCCACACACTACTCCAGGAAAGCCTCATCCTAGATGCGAGACCATATGCCCTCAGGCACATCCTGTAACACCGCCTCCAGACGACGACGTATGTCCTCAAAATCCACTCTGGTAGCCACCGGAGGAGCGTGTGATGGCCTAGCACCAGGGTCATCAAACCGACATCTCCTCGCTGCCCTCTTTGGCTCAATAGGTTGCATCGTGGCATCCTCACATCGAAGTCTCTCTCCCCGCGACAGTCTCTCCAGCTCCTGACGAGCCGACGCTCTCTGCAACTCCAACTCGTGCCCGCGAGGTGCGACATATGCACATGCAAACAAACAAAAGATAGTATCAACATCTATATCATATACATAAGGCATGCTATCTCAAGAAAACACAAAAAAATACATATCAACATCATCAATCAACATACCTCGGTGGTCAAACACCTCCCCTGGAGGTAGCACCATATTCAGATCATCCCGGAAGTCAACCCCGACATAGGGGTACCGTAGTATCACCTGCGGCATCTGTTTCCATACCTGTGTTGCCTCTGCAGTGAAGAAGTGTCCACCCTCACCACCACCATGGCGAAGCAACACAGTCGACCACCGCCTCAGCTGCAGCTCTCACACCCCAGGTGCACCCAATAGAATCCTAGGGTGAAACATCAGCACCCTCTCCAGAAACTAGGCCACTAGGATGGACCCAAAGAAAAACTCCCCTGTATTCGTGGACTGATAGTGGTATAACTTCCCCACCATCCTCAAGTGCAGCGTCAACCCCCAGGCAAAATGCTCGTCGGTCAACACTCTCCCCATCACCATCATCTAGCCACTGCTGATCTGCTGTGTCGCCAGTGACCCATACACTCTGACAATCATCGCTGCTATGCAGTGATGTGCTAGGGCATCCATCACCCCGATGCTCACAACTGTGCCGGACATATAGTTCGGCCCCGAACAATATCTCTAGCCCACCGTCGCAAGCGGTGTATCCCTAGGAAGCACCAGCTCCGCCGGTAGGGGTGTTCCCCGAAATGGTAGCCTAGTCAGAAAATACACATCCTCCACCGCAGTGAAGGGAATATTCTCTCCCCACACTATAAAGCAGTGTAGGTTCGGACTCCACATCCGGATAAGAAACTGCATGAGATACTCCTGCACCCGTATCAAGGGGCACTCAAAGAACTTCAGCAGCCCACAGGCTGCCAAAGTTGCATGTATGCGTGGCTCCTCAATAGCCACGGTGTCTCGTAGCTGGGACCAATCCCGCTCTCACCAACCAATTGGCATCGTGCACACAACTCACCTGCACAAACAAAAAACCATCCTCAATCAGCCACATGGACAATTAAAAACATAAAAAATAAAACACGTTTTATACCCATCAACCTTGCCTCCACGGCACATCTTTTTCACCCACAGGCGCGCACACATGTGCGCCTTTACACCTCACAGGTGTGCACATATGCACACCCATTCACTACATAAGCGCACATGAGTGTGCACCTGTTCACTACACAGGCACGCTCTTGGGTGCGCCCGTTCACTCTACAGGCGCACACATGTGCGCACCTGTTCAATCGACAGACACACACACGTGCATGCCTATTCATCCTAAAGACACGCCCATCATGCACACCCTTAATTCCCTTAACCGCCCTCCCATGTACGTCTATCTGGTGGACAGGCGCACACGTGTGCGCACCTATTACCGGATCGCCCGCACATGTGGGGCCCATCCCCCTAAAACACCTCTGTACGACCCTCCGTACAGCCCCTGCCCAAAAAATGAAATCCTAATTCTATGCAGGATGATCAGACCACTAACCTGATGCTCACGGACCCTCAATCGGATGCCTCGTCCTCCTCGAATCTCACAATATCCTCTAAATGCTTCTTGTCCAATCACTATAGTAGCAAGTACAAATGAGGTGGCAATGTGGGCCCTACAGCTATATATAGGCCTTTTTTCCAAACTTCCACTCACCATTCTGGGAGCCCACGGTGTCCATTTCTTGATCCGTCTTTAGCCACATGATCAGCATCCCGTCATCTACATCACAAAAGTCCCTGGGCCTCTTTTCATCCTAAGCCCCCAAGGCACCATTTTTTCATACCCTGATCAGGTACGCATGCACATATTCACACTTATCAAATACATGCTCAGATCTTCAATTCTCTTCAGATATTGTTCACGTCGGGTATTTGGTTTTCATGTGTGCAGGTACATGCTCATCCTACATCGGTACAACCCCTTCAGGTATATACTCAACACTGGCATGTAGTCCTTCCCTTTGTATCGCACTTACATTTCCAGTCACACCCTCTGACATTTTCCTCTAGGATCCCCATTCCCAACTCTGCAGTACCCACACCTCCATTTGCATCTTCGGTACTGTCACCTAGTAGAATTCTTACCCACATAAGTTGTCACATTCATAGCACCTTTTGGCACTTCTGACACTCATGTTGTTTTTCAAAACCCTTTAGGGATGGGAGTCCTGATATTCTTACATCATGTCGCGAATCAACCACATACTCCTTCTCCTCATTTTGCTAGCTTTCCCAACAGACTCCCAGATTATCTCTCCACAGTTCTATGGTCGGGCTACACCTCTACAGTAGCATGAACCCTCCATTTCATCCATAATCCGTCTACCCATCTGCAAATCTTCCTTCATTTCACCTACCTCATATAGAAAACCACTCATGGGGCCCCCACCCTTCATCAGTTCTCCCAACAAATTATGCCCTACCTGGGCCCACCATATCACACTGGGGTACTTGTTTCTATATTTGTACACTTCCCCCCAAATATTGGTTATTTATTGTACAAACGCCTTTATTTTTAGTCGTTACATTACCTTTTTGTTGTCACCTTTGGGCAACCTACTTCCCTTTTTGGCCAACCACAACCCATGTCACCCTTGGTTGGAGCATTACTTATCATCCACCCTTGCCGGCATCATCCATATATTCAGAGTATCCCACAGGCCACTTACCTCTGCCCTCTGAATTTGTTCACCTTGTCCCGCCTCTGGCACAACTTATCCCCAGTCTTGTCGTCCCCCTAACACTCGACCTCGTTGAGCGGTTGCGGCCACTTTTTATCTCACACATACTCCAACCAAGGGAAGTCCTGAGTCTTCCCACATCTTGACTTCGTCCATGTACCTCCTCCACTTCCTCACCTCACCTAGTATATTTCACGAAGCCATTTGCTTCTGGGAGTCACATCCCCCTTTTTTGTTGACATCAGCACAGTTTTCCAAAAGGGCGATAGTATCTTGATTCTCATTATCCACTCAATGAGAGATCTCAGACAGCATAGGGTGAAACACCATTGCTCCCTTCTGTCATTGACCCCCATAAAATTTGACGCCAACACTTTCTCATGTTACGGTGGGTTTTACTTTGCGACTATTGCAGTTAGTTCTTTCATTTACTGAAGACCTCTGAACTTGGATGGGCTATCACTGCCCACATAATCGGTGATACTTATTACCACGATCACTGCCTACTATTCAGAGTATGTTCATCTGCAAAATTGTCTTTTGCCTTTATCATGACCACCCCCGAGGGAACTACAGTTGTCTACACCAACACTTCAATCATCTTTTTTGGAGTTACATGACACAAGCATGGGGCATGCCCGCCTCATTTGTACACAGTTTTCTGTTTTCCACACCTCATGGAAGGTCGGGTCCTACCGGTTCCTTTTTCCCTCCAACAGATCGCTCTCGATGATCCCACTATTTCTCTCTCTTACAACAACATTCTCAACATAAGAAACATTGATGGATTTCGGCTATACATATGTTCCTAACCTCATCCATCAAGGGGCATCTGTTATCACTGAAATTTCGTCTGCACATGGTTACAAGAACTCAGCACCGTCAAACAGTGATGAAGTCATCCATGGACCTAAATTAGCACTAAAGCATTCATAAAAGGGTAAAAAACTATACAAAGTAGTGAAAAATTGAAGGGCTCTATGAAGACATTGGGCGCGCGTGCACATGCGTGGAACATGAACGTAGAAATCACGCACATGCGCACGATACATGATTGTTATCGAAAAAATCCACGCACCTGCTAAACGATGCATTTATGAGAGTGGTCGGCCTCCCAACCACTTATGGTTTGGCTCCCAAGCCGATTTGACCCTCAAATCTGGATTGGATTCGACTAGATGGCTGGTCAAAGACCTAGAAATTCCCTAATTAGCCTCTTTTCACACTACAAAGCAATTAAACAATAGCTCAAAGGAATTCTATAAAAAGGCCATGGATGCACCTCATTTTTCAAGGAATTCAAAGTAATGTTATGCTACCTCTATTCTCTTGAGGATTCCATCCTTGTCAAGAGCATATTTGCACCATTGCATTGGACAATCCATCTCACCCATTGAGTGGATTTGTAAAGAGTTAGAGCATATTTGCACCATTGCATTGGACAATCCATCTCACCCATTGAGTGGATTTGTAAAGAGTTATTTCATCCTTTTCCATTTTTCTTTGTTGTAAGAAGAGCTAGCTAGTGGGCGTCCAAGAGCCCTCCTTTAGAGGAAGAAGGGACTCATAGTCCCCTTTCTTCTTGGTGTATTGTTTCACTAATAGACAAGCCTCAACATTGGTGACATGGGTCTTATGGTTCTTTTTGTTTCTATGTCCCTATGCTCATGAATTTAGTTGTTATTGGATTTCTAAGTTTAATTCCTAATTGTAGTTTTTTTATTTTCTTTCCCTAACTCTTTTTCTTCCAGCTGTCCTGCTCAACAAACCCAACTGAGCTTGCAAGCACCTTTATTTTTATAACTAAGGTGATGGAAGAGGTGCAACAATATCCCCATACCAAAGGTCATCGGAACTGATCAAAAAAAGGGATTCATCATGTAATGAATCCTCTGCTACATTTTCCGTCTTAGAACAGGGAAGGTCGCATATCAATTCGACAAACACCAAGGATTTCTTAGAGTTAGCGCGTTCGAATTCTAAGTCAAACTCTTGGAGTATTACGATCCATTTGGAGTATTTTCCCCCTAGTAATTGGCGTGTAAGAATGTGTTGCATAGGGTTGCAGTTGGAAATCACATTACTCTTGCGTAAAAGGATATAGTGCTGGAAACGTTGAACAGCTTGGACGACGGCTAAGGCCAGTTTTTTAACATGTAAATACTTGGTTTTGGTAGTCGTGAGACTCCAAATCAAATAATAAATGACATGTTCATCATGAGAATCATCCTCCTGAACGAGATCCATAGCGATGGTATAGTCTAACACTGCAAGATAAAGGAAATAATCCTGATTGTAATCAGGTGGGAAGAGTAGTGAGGTACGAGTTAAAGACAGTTTCAAAGCTTCGAAATCATTGTTAGTAGTGGTATCCCATATGAACTCAGAACCTTTCTTGAGAAATCGAGTAAATCCAAGAGAAACTCAGCATAGTTCAGGATGAAACGATGAAGAAAGTTTACCTTCCCTTGCAAACTTTGTAGCTGGCGAAGTGAGGAAGGAGGAGGAAGATTGAGAATTGCCTCGACCTTCAAAGGATCTACCCTAATCCCTTGACGTGAAACAATAAAGCCCAGAATTTGGCTGGATTCTACACAAAAAAAAACATTTGTGTAGGTTTAAGCGTATACGGTAGAATCGCCATTGGAGGAAAATGGCTCAGAGGTGTGTGGGATGATCAACACGGTGCATGGAAAGAGCTGGTAGGTCATCGAGATATTGTTGGACAATGTGATTTATATCATGAAAGTCATAAGACATGGCACGTTGAAAAGTCATGCCGGCATTCTTTAAACCAAAGGTTAGTTTTTGGTAGGCAAAAGTTCCCCAAGGACAAATAAAAGTGGTCTTGTGTTGGTCGGTGGGTACGATATTGATTTGATTATATCCGGAGAAACCATCCATCAAAGAGAAGATTATGCTTTCGACACAATCGTTGATGATCTAGTCAACGAAGGGGGTGGGAAAGTTGTCTTTAGGACAAGCTTGGTTAATATCCCTATAATCGACACACACACGGATCGTACCTTATTTTTTGTTAACCAGAATAAGATTGGAAACCTAGTCAGTTAGAGCCACAGGGTAAATAAAGCCAGCTTTAAGACATTTCTTAAATTCAAGCTTGATAGCATCTTCTTTACGTGGGTGGACCGGAAGAAGTTGTTTCTGGACAGGTTTAGCACTCGGGTATGTCTTAATCTCGTGTACAACAATGTCAGGGTCAATACCCAACATTTATTCATATCTCCATGTGAAGACGTCATGAAATTATTGGAAAAGAGACTTGTAGGTGACAACTTCGTCATGGGAACACGAAGCTTCGATATGCATAGTTTCGACAAGTCTAGGTTTTATGGATATGTCGAGGGGGATAGTGGGTGAGATATTACTTAAGTTCCCTTCATAGAACAGATCGTGTGTAGACTCGGGAATGGTAGAAATGACCACAATGGTTGACAGAGTTGAGATCCATTGGTAACTCTCAATGGTGTGTTGTTCCAGAAAGAGAATGGAACGATGATGTCCATCGTCCCAAGGAGTATCTTCAATGGACATAACAGACATAATCATCTTGTCGGTAGGAAAAATGACGTGGAATGGATCCGGGGATAACTCACCAAGGGAGGAGGTAGAAGGGGTGGCAGATTGAATGGCTTGATAAGCAGACTCGATCGGGCTCAAAGGCATTTGGTCACCATAACGAAGATGATCACTAGGGTTGGGTACTATCCATGGGTCATAAGACACAGGGGTTTCGCAAAAAGAAGTGGAGATCATGTTGATCGAGGTGACAAATGGATGTGGAACATCGGGTGGTGGAATGGGGAAAGTACTCATCAAAGAAGAATATTTAAGAAGACCCACACTGACATTCTCATATCCAAGGGGGTTTTGCAATGAAAGGGATGTTGTTGGTACGTGCATCGGAGTGAAAGAAGGCCAATTGGTCCACCGTAATTACTTTTCCTTGATGTGGGAAACATACGACATGGAAAAGAGTGGACACAACTGCACGCATGGAATCGATCCAGCTACGACCAAGTAGAAGGTTGTAATCAAGAGGAGCATCAAAGACCTCCACTTCAACGTTGACCGTTTTGCCTTCTAACGTAATAGGAAACAAAGGAAGGACACCATAAGGCTTAAAACCAAAGCCATTGAAGGCTTTGAGTGTGTTGTGGGATTCAGTTAAAGGAGGAGATCTGATGGATTTCCAGTAGGTAATAGACATGACACACATTAAGGCACCCTCATCAATAACTTTTCTACAATTGTTCTTGTTGGAGACAATAACTTGTATTTGGAATGCGAGTTGAGGGGGTAACCTTGGAATGTGATATTCCAAGTCAAAAATTATTAAATTTGTATCTTAGGGTCGATTCCACCAATAGCTTTCAACAGTGCCTTCAGTTGTATAGGACAACTCTGAAGGACTTCGAGGGATAACATCGCGGACGGTGCTTGGGCCATAGCTTTGAATATACTGTAGTTTTGGGTAGCACATGCATGAGGATTGAAAGAAGATTTTTAGACAACAACCTTTGGGGGAGGGTGAAGAACTGTATCTAGGCTCGGTTGTTCAAGATGAAGAGGACCATTGGTAGGTGGAGTCGTGGGATATGGTTGGACCAATGAAGGAGGTATTTCATCAACCTTCTCTTTGGAAGAGGAATAAACTTTGGCTTGAGTGGTAAGTGTGATGTCATTCTTCCTTGAATCACCTATACACATTAAGACATAGGATGTAGTGGAGGGGGAAGGTTGGTCATGAATGACCAATTGGGTCTGTTGTTGAGAAGGGAAGGGTTGTGACAACACGACCAGAGTAGGTGGTTTCGGGGTCCCTTGAAGAAACTTAGTAACCTCAGCTCATCTTGGACAATCCTTAGTGTAGTGGTCATCACCATAGATGAGACAAGGGTATCGAGGTCTCCACTTATCCTTATCATCCATAGGTTGTGTTTTTGTCTTCTCATATTGTGGATTATTTTTATCCTCCTTGTTCTTACCCTTCCCTTTTCTGGATTTATTATTTCCAGTGGGGGTTGATTGAATAGAGTTCACCTCAAAAGTTTTTCCGGTGGGAGGGGTAGGAGACTGAGCATTTTGAACATTAGAAGCAATGGATTTGGGGTTGTTTCTAGAGGCTTGGACAGAATGGGGTTGGGCATGGAAAGTGCCAATCACATTGTCAGCTACATGAGAAGCAACAGGAGTAGTTGAAGTAGTAGAAGTATAAGGACGAGGTGCGTCAGGGAGTAAATCGTAAAGAGTACTTGTTTGTGAGTAAATGAGGTCGAGGTATTGAGCACGAATGATTACTTATTCTTCTGTGAAAAATCCACCCATGGTGATGTCATGAGCGATGTCATTCATGAATGATTTCATGAAACACTCTACTAGGAACTGATCGGGAATTTTGAGTTTGATGAGACAACGTCTCCGTCGCCACTCATGAATGTGATCAGAGATATGAGTGGCTTTGGTTTGTTTGAAAAAACTCAAAATTTCGGTTCCTGTTTCGTAGTGGATTGGTAACTAGTAATGGGTGAGGAAATCCATAGAGAGGGTGTTGAAGTCGATGAATAAGCCTCGTGGTAATTCTATATACCACTTCGCGGCAGAAGGTGTGAGAGTTTGCTGAAAAAGGCGTAAATGAATAAAGTCATCCATCAAAGAGTTGGATGAACACCAAAGGTGAAAATTCATTACATGATTGTTCGAGTCCTCTCCTGGTATACCATCGAATTTAGGGATGTTGTATGGTAGTTTGGCTGGTATCGCGGGCCATTGGGGAGAGTGACAGATCAGATCATTTAAAATTATCAACAGATCAGGGAGGTCTAGGGTGGCTAATAAGGGTAACTGTCTATTCACGTGTGGGTACTAGTGACTTTGGGGAGGGAGTCCCATCGGTATACCAGTGGGACCATAAGCAGTTTGCATATAATGTGAATATTCAGGAAGATTCGGTTGTTGGTGTGGAGTCAAGTAATTTAAAGGGTTGTATTGGTTGGGGTTGTTCCCTTGAACAGGGGCGTGGGGTTGAGCTTTCGAGCCCCAAATAGGATTGGACGTACCTGGATATGGTTGGCCTATACTAGGGGGTATGATGGAGCTAGCTTGAGTTTGTTTCCCCTAGTCGAGTGAGGATTATTTTGGATAAGATAGTTCCAATACTGGGCCAAGGATGGAGGTATGTTTTGTCCATAGGGTGGGGTAGGTGGGGGTTTCCCTCCAATTGGGGGTTGCGTCCTAATTGGGATTTGTCCTGCAAAAGGGGATTGGGTTTGGCCTCCTTGGTGAAATTGTCCACTAACAGGAATTTGGTAATTAGGTGTGAAAGAAGGGATGGTGCCACTAGGTTCGGTGCCTCCGATGGAGGATGGAAGAGGCCCTCTGAAAGGGGGTCCAGGAAGTGTCAGAATGAAACCAGGAATGAGATGGTACCCAGAAAGAGTGGAAATATCAAGAGTCCCATATGGTACTTCTGTAGGAGCGGGAATGGAAGCATTCAATGCATGATATCCTGGGGGAAGTGTTTGGGTGAATCTAAGCGAAAGCGGTGTGCTAATGGGAGCTTGGATAGCCACCGTAATCCCATTGTGAGGATGCATAGTATCTGGGACCATTGTGCAATGGACCGTTTGTAGGGGGATATTCAAGATGTGGTCAGATGGTGGAATGTCTGAACCATAAAAATAATAGGCAGTAGTAAAAGGTATTGCATCTGGATTGGATGTTTCGGGAAACTGTGATAGTGATATCAATGCCTACTCCTGAGCCAAAGAGATCCCATATAAAAATGCCAGTAGTCCAAAAAGGATCTTGACCCTTAGGTCCTGTGAAAGGTCCGGTTGGTAATCCAGAAGACTCAACAACTATTTCTCTGGAAGAATTCACTCGAACAATATGTCTCACAGATTCGGGAGGAAGTCATAAGTCCTCTCGAGAATTGGTAATTCAGAACCATTCTAAAGAGTTAATTCTTTCCACTTATGGAGTGGAAATGTCTTGGACTTCACTCTGTTGAGGAGAGCCATCCGCTGAGTTTGTAGGCAAGTGTTGAGAACCTTCCATATCTTCTAGGGGTAGGCCTTGCAATTTACTTGAATGGCATGGAGGGTCAATTGTGATCGAATTAAAATCTTAGGAAATAAATTCTATGGCCAACTTGGGTAAACAAAAAGTACATGCTAGTAAAATCTAGGAATCAAAACCAGGCAAACAAGACCTTCCAATTCAGAAGTCACTAGTTGGTGATGAAATCCAACATCATGACGACGAGACAAGAAGGGGATGGGCGAGGTTGGAAAATTTACGTTGACGACCTGCTTAATGGAATTACACCCTGGTGCAAGCTCCCACACATTGGAATCATCAATTTTGTTATCAGATAAATCAGTAGGTGTGGACACTAACTGATCTCCCTAGATCCACCTAGATCTAGAACAAAACAGGACAGGACATGACTCTTTCTCTAAGTTGTAATCATTGAATCTACTACCAAGAAGGAATGAGTGACATACCTTTATATCGCTTCCTTAGGTCTCTGTTGTTCCTACTTCGCTCTGGTGCTCTTGTGAAATCAGGTCCAAGACAACAAAAACCAACGAAAGTGAAGATAACAAAGTATATTCAATGTGAACCTATGCATAAGATCAAGGAGTTATGTAATAAAATAAGAGTGATTTTATGGGAAAGGGACATGCTGCTGTATTATATTAAATGAAAGTAGAAGATACAACTAGATCGCCTTGATGTCACAATATTCCTTTCAGTGATCCTTGGTTCCAACACACACACTTTCTCTACACTTGCATGAAGAAGATCCAGTACAATTTGATAGACAAATAGAGTCTTCAAGCTTCAATCCAAACATGGTTCTTCACACAATTATTTCATCAATTATTTCAATCTTTCTTAACCTCTTCCTTGAGAAACCTTTCATTATATAGGAGAAGGAGAGATGGTTAAAGGGATGAGGATTATCCCACTAAATCTGAGAAGTCAGTAGGATGCCAACCATGCGAATTCCACCTCATTTTCTAGAAGATTCCCTTCTAGAACATTCGTAACCTCTTCTCTTTTCCAAGCTTTGAACTAGGTTCACACCCTACCTATAGAGAAGACTACGAACAGTTCGAACTCCAAGTATAGAGTTTCCTGCGAGAATGAAGTATTTTCGCACCCTATAACATAGGCAGCCTGCGAACTCATCTTAAAAATATGTTTTTTAAAAGAAGACAATAGTCACTTTTCTCAGGAAAAAGGTCTTCATGAGAGCCTGTGATCTGAATTATTTTCGGCACGAAATGAGAGTGGAAATATAATAAAGAAATGCACAGATATATCGCGTATATCTAGTAATATAACAGAAATATATCAGAGATGCAACCATAAAAACAGAGATACAGTAATACACGATTTCTATTGCTAAAAATAGTAAATTGCCAAAATTGCCAGAAAACTGTTTTGAGCCAGTCGGAAAAGGTGGGTGGCCCCTGATATCCACATGGATCAGCCTGGACACATAACTTGTAGAGACATCACTAGAGTGACCAAAATAATGTGTAACATTTGATCTAAGATCCTATGGAATATTTCATGGTCGTTTGATCAAGTACAGTGGAAGGATAGAGTAAGCGTGAATAACGAAGTAATGTTAATCGTTGATCTACTTCAGAAGTGTTCTCCATTGTTCATCAAGCATAGTGGAAGGATAGCGTAAGAGGAGGTGTTAACCGACAACAAGCGATCACCACTATTCTATGACTTATTCTGCAGGTAAACCTTCAAAGGGATTGTTCTACTCTAGAGTCCTCGAGCCATGAATAGCCGAAGTCTCATACTGAATGAGAACGATTCATCTCAGCTCCTGATTAAATATTAACCATCAATTTGTTTGAATCCTCTATATAAGCTAGGATCTCCCATATAACGAAAGATTAAATATAAACCATCTGATCTACTAGTGAATACAATATATGCACTTCAGCTAAATGTACTCCGGGAGGATTGAATGACTGCAAAGGCTAGAAGTCTTGAAGGATGAAGTACCGGAGAACCTGTTTCTAACACCGATCACATGATAAGGTAGATAAGATAAAGGGGATAAAATTAAATAAGCAAACAAACAATTGAATATGGTCCCACGTAAAAGAATAGGGGAAGAAGAAGAAAACGTTAATAAAAAAATGCTTGGAATGGATAAGCTTGTGGTTTCGAGCTCGTGGTCACATGAATTTTGGTTGAAGGGAGCACCTATTGATTAAAGACTCAAATTCAAAATAGTTCAATCTTTATACTAATGAACTAATACACAATCATGATTAAACAAGAGTTAAATCATGAGCATCATGAAAAAAGAATAAAAAGAAAAAATGATATTATTTAACGTTTAGTATTATCATTTAAATGAAGAGGTGTAATGGTTCAAAGTTCAAATAAAGGGACACAATGCTTCAAAGATCAGAACAATTTGAAGACTATATAAACAAGAAAGAATGGTGAGAATAAAGTGTATCTGCAGTCCCTATCGAAAGATCAAAAGTAGAAGTAGAGTCCAAAAAGAAGAACTGATGATACTTATGTAGTGAGGGTGGAAATGAGGATAAAGGAAGGATTCATATCCTTTACTAAGTAAAGTGTGAAAATAATGGATTTGGTTCTTCCTAGGGTTGGTTTCCTAAAGACAAGGGAGTTGGTTCTTCCTATGGTTGGTACCCTAAATAAAAGGGAATCGGTGCTTCCTAGGGTTGGTGCCCTGAAGAAGGGGATTTGTTTCTGCAAGAGTTGGTGCTCTAAAAAGGATTGGTGACCTTCACTATCTTAGATTATTCATTATAAAATCTTGTAATTCTTGTTAATTGTATTTATATAATTGATTTTAAATACAAGTCCATTGTTGATCTATTGTAATGATTAATAAAATAACAAAGTAATTTCTAATTGTTAAAAAAAGGTAATACTGATTCTTGGTATTTCCAACACCATTCACACTACAAGTAGGTTATGAAAAATATTGCATTTTTACTATAAATACATGACCAAGGTATGCAAAGAAAATGAATAATTTTGAGCATTTTTATTTTTTTAATTTGTTTTTCGAGAATCCCTCATTCTCTTAGAGCCTCTTGATCATCCATAGCAAGTGTTTCACTTCTCTCCTCTTGAGAATTTTGGCAATCAAGTATTCACCATTGCATTTCCATTTTCCATTGTTAGAAGAAGAGATCTTTGTATTTGCGGGATTCAAGAGCCCTCCCAAGGAGGAAGAGGGGACTCATTGGTTCTCATACTTCTCACAGGTGTTATCAATTCGGAGATCAGTCCTATTGGTAGTTATTCCTTGTGTCTCTTTCATGCATCCATTTGAAGTTATTACATGCTTAGTTTAGTGTTTGTTTCTTGTTATTTGACTTTTTGTTTTCTCTGTAGTTGAACCAATAATCAACTAACTTATTTCTATGTTGTCTTGTTGTTCTAACAAGGAAATTAACCCTCTTGTTTTTTCTCACTCTAGTGCTCAAACAAACACAATAGATTGGTGACCATACTAGGGATGTGGATCAAATTCCTCCCTAATTAGGCTATCAAGCCTTTATTTTTGACTTATTTGTGTTTGCAGGGATCAAAACTGACCTATTCCAACCATCATATGCAAGAATTGGGCCTCTAATCAAGAGAGCTCAATTTAAATTTAAACCCCACCATTTCTCTATGTTTGTATGGGTTCGAGAAAAATATACACGTAATTCGCATGAAACTACGCATTGTCCACCTTTTCATTTCACACAGACTACACACTATGCACGACTGTCTCAACTAGTAGCCACGTAGAAGCCTTATTTATCATTGATTTTAAGGCTTCTTGAGCCCAATTTGATCAAGTGGTATAGGTTTATATTTTATCACTTTGTAAAACCATAAAAAGTAGAGTTTGGGTTATTTCTTGCATATGTACTTAACCATACATAGACACTTAGAGGAATAAAATTTACCATAACATCTTTACCTTTTTTTTCCTACATGGATGGCTTAGTATAGCATGTTGATATTGAGAGGGGGTTGAATCAGTATCAAGTACAATTTGAAACCTTTTCCAACTTATACTTAATCCATTCAACTATATCCAATGAGAAATGAACAATATTATAAGAGTTACACCAATACACCAGAATACACCATGCACAATATATGAGAAATAATCAATAGTTATTGTTCAAGGGAAGTAATGA